>JAOWBW010000030.1:983288-1044074 GCA_026119855.1 Campanula takesimana
TGTTCCATTGTCGGATCGAACACTAACGATGTCATCTTCTTTTTGGGTTTGGAGCAGTCGAAATAAGGTAGTGAGAATATCATAACAATCATCTTTTGTAATCATCATCTCTACCCATGTATATCTTGAATAATCATCCACCACAACTAGAGTATACTTGTTTCTTCGAATGCTTGCGGTGGAAACTGGTCCAAATAGATCAATGTGAAGCAGTTGCAAACATCTTGTAGTTGAAGGATTAGACTTGCTTGAAAATGACTGCTTCGATTGTTTGCCAAGTTGACATGCGGCGCACTTTTTGTCATGATGATCAGCAACCTTGGGAAGTCCTTTGACAAGATTATTCTGCTGAGTTTAGATAGATACTTGAAGTTCAAGTGACTTAAGCGCTTGTGCCACAGCCAACTATTTTCGTTCACACTTTTGCTACAAAACAAAGATTAGTACTAGAGTTCATACTATGGAAATCAATAATATAAATATTTGTCTTACGATATCCCGTGAGTAAGATAGCTCCAGTTTTGCCATTCTTGATAAGACATTGCGTTGAAGTGAAATGCATTCTAATCCTTTGTCGCAGAATTGAGATATGGATAATAAGTTGTGCTTGAGCCCTTCGACGAGTGAGACTCTTTCAATGCACACTTTGTCTTTCTTGAGCTTTCCATATGCTACAACTTGACCTTTGTTATTATCGCCAAATGTTACGGAGGGACCTCTTTCTTCATGGACATCTTCTAACAAGGATTCATCTCCAGTCATGTGTCTTGAACACCCACTATCGAGAATCCATTCATAATTTCTAGCTTTGAAGATCCAGCCATGAAACAAAGAACCTGAAATATAGACATTTAAGCAGGTCCCCTTTATTCCTTTTGGGTCCTAGGGTTAGCAACTTTGACAACCCACTCTTGCTTGACCTTAGGATTTTTACGTCCTTTGGCATTGGGAGTGAATCGCAAAAGGCATTCCACGGCCTTGTGTCCTGAACAATCACAAATGGAACAATGATGAAAGCCATCAATCACATGAGTTTTCACAAACTCTTTACTTTTCTTGAGGATGGCAGTCTTCTTTGGTCAAATGAACTAGCCTTAACAACAAAATCTTCTTTTGAATTTTTGGAGCGCTTTTTCTCGGAGGGCGCATAGGGATAGGAGGCGCACGGCGATGAGGTGCGTGGCTCTTAGACGCATAATGAGCACTCGGAGAAGGAGCGCGCCTATTTTCAAGAATGATTTTGCTAGGAGATGGTTCATCTGTAGCTATATCTTTCCCATTAGCTTTCCCAAATTGCTTCGTTGGGTAGACATAATGGAATGTTTGTCTCTTGACTTTTTCCTGTCCTTTACCCATTGAATTAGAATGTTTTTCCTTGGGAATTTCAAAAGTTTGTTGGTTGGTAAATTCACTCTCTCTTTCAGCACAGACATCACATTTAAAGTTGTCACTAGTTGATGAGAATCCCAAGCCACTTTTATCACCACTGACTTTTTGGGACTCAAATATATTCTCCATAGTGACACGAGAATTGGACCACTCATTTGTAATCTTTTTAAGATCAGTAATTTGAGCAACCAATTCATCGTTTTGAACTTTAAGAAGTGAGTTTTGTTCTGTTAGAAAAGTGTTTTTAACAGTAAGAGGAGTCATGCTCTTTATCTGCTCCTTAAGGAGGGTGAGTTCAGATTTAAGTAGAGATTTCTCGGTCTTAAGCTGGGAAATTTCATCACATGATAGTGCTAAAGCTTCCTTCATACTATCAAATCTAGTAATTACCTTTTCAGCCTTTTTGAACAATTTTTCTTGTTCAGCAATTACTTCATCATTGATTTTGGAGATTGGAGCAGTTGGTTCAACCTGTGGTCTATGTATGCTCCTTTTCTCATTTGTTCCTTGCTCCAAGATCACATCGTGAGAATAACAATCCACCATCGTTTTGAGCCGGAGTGAGAAATCCTTGTTCAACGAGCTCGCTGATGGTTGGTCCCTTTCTTCTTTTTCACTTCTTGAAACCTGCAGATTTCTTGATAGGTTTATTCAAGGCATTCATATCAGGAACATCCTTGGAGAAGTCATCATCAGAATCATAAGCATCAACTTCATCATCATTTGCCATCAAACAAACGAGTCCATCATCGGAATCTTCATCGCTCTCATCGGAGTCTGTTTCAATCCAAGTGTTGTGCTCATTTGCTGTGCTTCTTCTTCAGCAACCATTCCCTTGTGACGATTGAACTTGGGAGTGAATTTGGGAGTATGCTGCTCTTCTTCTGCATATATTCAAATTTGGGGATCGGGCAGCTTGATGCAAAATGTCCGGGTTTCCTGCAATTAAAACAAACAAGATCTTCTTTTCTTTTTGAATCACTGCTCCTTGAAAACTTTTTAGGAGCTTTGCTGGTAGATCCTTGAAATTTGTTGGTTGAGCCGGGTCTTGAGAATTTTCTGAACTTTTGAAATTTCTTCACAAATAAAGCAAAGTCTTCATTATCCATGTCTAATAGCTCAGAAGTAGAAATTTTGGGATCGGAGCTTTTCTCATCTTGTACAGGCGCAGGAGTAGGCGCAGGTGTAGGCGCAGCTTCTCTGTGCGCCATCATAGCCATAGATTTTGACTTTCCTTCAGTTTCGCTGATTCGTTGGAGTTTGAGTTCGTAAACTTTGAGATTTGTAGATAGGTTCCTTAAAGTCCAACATCTAAAGTTCCAGCGTCTTCAAGAGCGCTAGATTTATGTAGGTATCTTGATCAAAAGCTTGTAGAAATTTACATTCAAATCTTTGTTGGTAAACTTCATGCCAAGTGAAATACATAGATTGATAATTTCACAGTAGCGTTCATAAGTTTGCCTTAAGTTTTCACCGGGGAGTTGAGAGAAATTGTTGAACCTCTTTTGAACTTCGTATTTCTTGTTCTCCTTGCAAACCGTGTCTCCTTCAATATGCTCTTCAATAGCATCCCATAGCTCATTTGCAGTAGCACAATGCATGACTTGTTGTTTCATAGCCGTGCTTAGAGTGCTTAGAAGAATGTTTCTTGCTTTGCCATCATTTGCAACTCTTCTAATTTCTTCCTCGGTCCATTCTTCCCTTGGTTTGAGAACTGTAGGTTGGGCAGCGTTAGTACGTGGATTTGGATTCGCCTTCATCGGAATATAAGGTCCATAAACGACGGTGTCATGGAGCCTTTCATCGATTGAGTTGAGATGAGTCAATATGCTGAATTTCCACACGTCAAAATGATCATCATCAAAGACCGGAACGTGAGTGTAGTTTGCAGTTGCCATAGGTTTTGAGTTTGCCATTTAGAATCGGCACCCAAGCTGTTAAGCTTGAAAAACGAAAAATGTTTTATAAAGGTGTTTGCTCTGATACCACTTGTTGGTCCCAAAGGGCAACAAGGGTATGAAAATAGCTAGAGGGGGGGGGGGGGTGAATAGCTGTTTTAAAATTCTTTTTCGTACCCTTGATAAACTCAATTGCGAATGCGCACTTTATCAAGTAAGCGTTATGAAATGCGCCTAAGTGAGTGAGTGAAATGCACGCGGAATTTAGTAATGAAAATAGGCGCAAAGTGATAAAGGGAGCGCAACACACACACTAAGTATTTTGGCTCAAAGTGAGTGAAATAAGGAACTAAGGCAAATGATTTAACAAACACAACACAATTCAGTTCAATCAATCTACAATGAGTAAACAAGCAAATAGTGAGTGAAAATAATAACTTGAAAGAAATGACAAGATAATAACACAAGCTATTTGGAGAGGTTCGATCAATGAAAGATCTACGTCCTCTACCAAGATGGTTAGTCTTGGATTTCTAATCGAGATCTTATATAATGAGTGAGTGTTACAAAATTACAATGTTGAGCTTATACACTAACTCAAGATCTATTACTATGAAAGAACAAATCCAAAACAATAACCGGTGTATCTCTTAAAGAAGAATCTAAATTATTAATCTTAAAGAGGTGCGTGTGTGTTCTTAGTATCAAGGCTCTTTAGATCTTTGAGATGGAGAGCACAAGAAACTAAAGTGTTAAGGCTTGAAGATCTGGGCTAAGGATGAAGGTATGAAGATGTTCTTGAGAAATCTGGAAAAACGAAGGCAATCTTCAAATCTTCAACAAATGCTTTGAGAGAGAAATTCTTGAAATTCTTAGCAAAACTCAGCAACTTCAAATGTTGAAGTTATGGGGTATTTATAGTGAACCTCAAAAAACTAGCCGTTGGAAATCCTTGTGGATAAGATGAGCTGTCGCTCGTTGATTGGAGCATGCATATATTATGGCCATTTTGACACTCAACATAAATGTGACCGTTGTGGACATGTGTCAATAGATTAGGCGCATATGCATCTTTTAACCACCGTTGGATCATTGGCGTAATTTGAATTCTCTTCAAGTCTTCGAGTCTTCAATAAATCACTGAGTGTTGAATAAATACATTGAGGCGCGTTTGAGCCAAGAGGCGCATTGAGTCAATAGGCGCATAGTAAGCGTGCGCTTAAATCAAGGGGCGCATAGGCGCGTAACATAGCTTATGAAGAAATCCTTATGCGCGCGCTCTAAATGGCGCATGGCGCGAATGTAGAAGGCGCGTGGCGCGTGGCGCAGGAGGCGCATAAGCGCGGCTCAAACTCACTGAGTGATTTTTCTTGAAACTTGATCTTCTTGCCCTATTTCTAAGCCTATTCTATAACAATGGACAACTTAAAAAATGAAGTATAAATACTTCTTACATGTGGGTCTAAAGTCCATGAAATAAAACTTAGGTGATGGATCAATCAAATCTAATAAATCCTATCACATTAAAACTGAGATATGTGTGGGCATACCCAACAAAATGGTTTAAATTTATAGCTGTTGGAGTACCCTGCTTAGAAAAGAAAGGGGTTGGAATTCAGCAAGCCAGAAACGCGCGCCTCCGACAAGCGATTCCAGCTGCGCGCGCCTCCCACAACCAAAGCCAGGCGCGCGCGCGTTTGACAGCAGACAGAAACAGAACATGCCCTTGTTAGTTCAAGAAGGAAGCCCAGGCACGTTCGAACGCCTTCAACCTGCAAGAAATCAGATCCCAGCACAGAAAAGGAGTTCAAGCAACAATAATGAACACATTTGGGCACACATTTGTTTGTAAAGAGTCGGCACTTAGGAACGAGTCTAGACAGATAACTAAAAAAGCGTAGTAAATAGCTAGGATTATAAATACATACTAAATGTTCATTACAGGTAAATAAAAGTGTTTTCAATCTCCCGTCCTCCCCAGAAGGCTACTCAGACTCATCATCATCGGCAGCACCGTGCCCGCCCCCACTGCCGCTCTCAGTCTCCTCGTCATCATCATCATCATCATCATCATCGGATTCTTCCCCCTCAAATGTCTCTACCACAACATCATGCCGGGTCCTCTTGGTAGCTCTCCCTGATGAACTAGCACCACCCCTGCTCTAGCTACCTCCTCGGCTCAGACTCCTGCTCTGGCTACCTCCTCGGCTCAGACTCCTGCTCAGTGACTGCCCCGCCGAAGAGACAGCCTCATCAATATCCAGTGCAGCATCCCTGCAGCCTCATCCCATACCCCAAGCACCTCGGACAGCTCCTTTCGCAGCACCAGAGACAGCACCAGCATCATCTCTAGTCATGGCGGCATTGTCCCTGCACAGCCCTAGCACCCTCTCCTCCAGCCGACGGAGTCTCCTCCTCATCCCTTTGTTCTGTCTGCCCAAGTGCCTATAAGCAGCTACAGGTACCTGTTACAACAGAGGATAGAAAAAGAAAATTGCATCAATACAGGGAACAGAAAAGCAGGACTGGAACTGAGAAAAGCAAAGACAGTCAGAAAAGTATACCACAGCAGCCTGAACAGGAGGCTCTCTCTCCGGCGACATGTCCTCAGGAACAATCTCCCTCTGCTCCTTATACACCCCAAAGTTTGAATAAGTATAATATGAAGGAGGCAGAGGTGGATCAAAGCAATATCCAGCACCGGTGGGATAGAATCGAGCCGAAGTCTGTGGAGCAGCATGTGTCTCCCGCGGATCAGCAAACATGAAAACCCTGCTGGAGGTTATGCTCCCTAAATAAACCATAATCCTGCTCTAGATGAATGAAAGGGACATCATCAACCCCCGCAATATAGACTGCCCGGTCTGCCTCTGAAAGAGCCCTCCAATTGCGAGGACAGAAAGGAGGAACATTAGGAACCGCTGGCCTAGGAGGGTGGTCGAAGTCCGTCACCTGGCCACCATGCTGCCAGAACACTCTCTCTCCAAGATACATCTCCATACACTCCACTGAGCTTATCAGAAGCCTCGAGCGGGTGGGAATCAGAGTGTGCTCAATAAAAGCATAAGTAGCTCTCCACGGGAACAAAGAGGAGGCAACAGCCTCTAGCCTCAAAACATCCAAAGTGGCGTCGGGATGAAAGCAGGCTGATGGGAGCAGTGCCAGTCCTCACGTTCCTCTCCCTATACGACCACCTCACACAATCTGGATACTGGGGCTGGCCCTCTTTGTTAATCTTGAAGTCCCTCAGCTCCAAGACAGCGAAGGCCCATAGCTGCAAAACAGAGGCAAGAGCAGAATTAAATGATAGTTCAAAGATACAGTAGAGCAATGACAAGAAAGCTGAAAGGAAAAAGCGAAAGCAGCATACCTCCCACAACAGGCTGAAGCCCGTGACCGAGCTAGTGGTCGAACGGCTGGTCAGATCCATGCCGTGATAACAAGCAGCCAAGCCCACTGCGCCCCAGTTATACTGACCGGCCTGGTCTAAATCTACTAACAAATCAAGCAAAGCCAAAGAAGCCGATGATCCTCCACTGGCAAACAGAGTATGGGACAGCAGATACCATATAAAACAACGGGCCACAGCATCGACCCGCTCAGCAGTGACACCCAAAGGCTCGGCTGCAAGAATACTAAAATATCGACGGATGCTTCCCCAAATGACTCGGTAATTCTTCACCGGGAAGCCACAGTCAACCAAGGCCAACAGCTCGTCAGCAGTCCGAAGGGTCCCTCTCAAAACACAAGGGACAGGCTCCCCCGCAAACGGCAGACCAGTCAATGCCGTAAAGTCAGTGGGCGTCATCATGACCTCCCCCATAGGTAGATGAAAAGTATGGGTGGTGTCCCACCATCTCTCTCTCAGAGCCTGAATAACATCCGGATCATTCTTCAATGCCGGCAGACTGGTAATAAAGAGGCCGAAATGAGTGGCCTGAATTCGAGCCCTGACATTCTCGGGCAGCTTACTCCAAATGGTAACCGGGCCATGAGCTCCGCCTCGAATCTCCCTCTGACAGGCGGCTCCACTCCTGAAAAGAAACAACAAACAACGAAAATTTCCTCAGCATTACGGCTAGAAAACGGACAAACCCAAAACAGAAATTTCAACATGCATGCGAGTGTGTGGGTATGAAAATGGGCATCCGAACATGTTTCTTGCAATAAATCAACAACAACAACAAACAGCGACAATCAACAAAAGAAGTTGCAGCAAAAAATACGGGTAAAACAGAGCATCCCCAAAGCGCGAAAATCCCAAAGAGAATGAAAGATTCTTACCAATCCCGCTATGACAGAGTGGGAGATATGGGTATGCGGCTGGTACCTAAGCAAACTCAGGTCCATCGCCTCAATTCCAACCTCAGGCTCCTCGCCCTGTGGCATCTCGAATGGAGGAGATTGTTGACGATCCGACATCGTTTCTATGATAGAATCGCTCCTAGAACAACAAGAAAGTGTTTTGGGGTGATTTCTCCACGAAAATTCGGTTCAGAATTTGGAGGGTTCTTTGAAATTTTGAAAACTCGCCGGAAAAGTGAACTGTCTGATTATATATGATGAACTGGAACAGGATGCGCGCGCCTTCCGCTGTGTCACTCAGACGCGCGCGCTTCCCATAGCGAAGATCGGACGCACGCGTCTTTGCTCCCTGAGAAATTCAAACATAACTCCCCACACGGGAATCAAGGTGTCACATCCATGCTCATCTGAGTTTCAGCTCTACCACTACAAGCTGAGTGAAGTTCGTAACAGACGCCATTAATTCTCAAAAAATTAGTTTTTACACCTCATCCCCAGCACAAAGCACTCCGCAGTTAACTGTGCCCGCACACCATCGAAAGTCAAAGTCCAATAGTCGACATCAAAGTACGACTCACGACAACAACTTGGTCCAGGGTGAGCCACAGAATCACCGCTTCCTCATCAAGCAAAATCTACATCCATTCAAAGCAAACGGTCCTCTAGGTCCCACACTTCAGCAGACGGTCCTCTAGGTCCCGCACTTCAACAAACGGTCCTCTGGGTCCCGTACTTTAACAAACGGTCCTCCGAGCCCCGCACTTCAGCAGACGGTCCTCTAGGTCCCACACTTCAGCAGACGGTCCTCTAGGTCCCGCTCTTCAGCAAACGGTCCTCTAGGCCCCGCACTTCAAGCAAACGGTCCTCCAGGTCCCGCTTCCAGCAAACGGATCTCGCTATCAGCAAACAAGTCCCACTTCCAGCAAACGGATCTCGCTATCAGCAAACAAGTCCCACTTCCAGCAAACGGATCTCGCTATCAGCAAACAGGTCCCGCTTCTAGCAAACGGATCTCGCTATCAGCAAACAGGTCCCGCTTCCAGCAAACGGATCTCGCTATCAGCAAACAGGTCCCGCTTCTAGTAAACAGATCCCGCTCTCAGCAAACGGATCCCGCTATTTGCAAAGTCGCTCACACAGGGAGCGCACCCTTATCTCTCAAAGCCGCTCATACAGGGAGCGCACCTCTATCCTCTGCAATTTCAAATCCCAGCTTTTATCGAGTCTTTTTTTTTTCTTGGTGATGTCCTAGGCGGATGTCTATTTTTTGTCAGCGCGTTTGCCTTGCAATCCACGCCACCGAGGGGCTCTATAGACACCCCACCTTGGACCGCTCACCCCGATTGCACACTTGATTTTGTGCTTCTCCCTCTTTTAAGTGTTTTCTGTTAGTTTATGTTACTTTGGTTAAGTTCCAGACGGACTCCGTTAAGTCCCGGGACTAAACTGAATAACAGTTCTAACTTTCTAGTCCATTCTGTAAAAAATCGCTTTTCAGAGTCGCGCGCCTCCGCCCTTTGAGGCCAGACGCGCGCGCCTTCCACCGCCTAGGTGGGATGCGCGCGCTTCTGGGGTGTGTCAGTTACAGATTCTGCCCAAGAATCTCTCCCTTGCTCATTATACATGATTTTCCGGGAAAGATTTCTTGGAGACTCCGTTTGGCTCCAAAAACAGTCCTCTTTCAACTATAAAAACCCCTCCAATCCATCTTTGGAGGGGACCTTGGACATCACTCCTTTTAGACCTTTTCCTCACTTGCTTTTCTAGACTTTTCCTTGGGATTTCTTTGAAACCTTTGTCAACTAAACATTCAACCTCTTCTTCAAGGCTTTTCAAAGGATACTATAGGTAAATGTCTTAAGCATTTTTCTTCTTCTTCTTCTTCTTCTTCTTATTCTTCTTCTTCTTTAATCAAATGTGCAATCACCCCAAAACCATTTGGGACATGACACCAATGGTCCTTTCATTACATTGAATTGTCCTAGGAGTCATCTCCCTACATTTTAAACTTTAAAACCCCTCTTTATCATCATTCTAATAGGAAGAACGCATTTATCTTTAAAGTGAATTATGAACAAACAAGACCGACTTTGCTCGGGTGAAATGGGTGTTTAAGTACTTCCCGTTTCGTAACCTAACCCCCGAACCCCTCATCCCAAAGAATATCTGTTTTCGTAAATCAAACTTAGGCTCATAAACATTAGGTTTTCTTACGTTCCTAAAAAACGTGGGTGGCGACTCTAAAACACAATTAGAAATCCTAGGATAATTCACGCGCTCTAGCCAAGCCGTGGTTCCCCCAGGGTATCTACAAGGGGTCAGCAATGTTATCATCAGTTGGTACTCTGCATATATTCATGTCTCCCCTATTAACAATTTCTCGAATGATATGAAAACGCCTAAGTATGTGTTTTTATTTTTGATGCGATCTAGGTTCTTTTGCTTGAGCAATAGCACCATTATTATCACAATAAAGGTCTATTGGAGTAGCAATGCTAGGAACCACCTCTAGTTCACCAATGAACATCTTAATCAAAACAGCCTTTTTAGCAGCATCGGATGCAGCTATATACTCAGCTTCAGTTGTAGAATCATCTACGGTATTCTACTTAGAACTCTTCCAGCTTACAGCACCACTATTAAGGATTAACAAAAAACCAGACTGCGATCTAGAATCATCCTTGTCAGTTTGGAAGCTTGCATCCGTGTAACCATTTACAATGAGATCATCTTCCATACCTCCATATACCAAGAACGAGTCTTTAGTCCTTCGCAAGTACTTAAGAATCATCTTGACAGCAATCCAGTGACTCTCACCAGGATCCGATTGGTATCTACTCATTATCCTCAAAGAATAAGAGACATCGGGTCTAGTACATATCATTGCATACATGATGGATCCAATTGTAGAAGCATATATGATTCCATTCATTCTCTCATGCTCATCAGTTATCTTAGGACACTGATTCTTGCTAAGAGTTATGCCATGTGCAACTGGAAAATTTCTTCTCTTAGAGTTTTCCATACAGAATCTCTTAAGCACTTTGTCAATATATGTACTTTGACTCAAACCAATCAACTTATTAGATCTATCACAATAGATCTTTATGCCAAGGATGTAGGTGGCTTCTCCCATATCTTTCATTGAGAAGCCCTTTCCTAACCAAGTATTTACAGACTAAAGTGCAGGAATGTCTTTTCTAATGAGCAATATGTCATCAACATACAACACTAGAAATAATACTACATTCCCACTAATATTCTTGTTTATACAAGGTTCATCTTCGTTCTTGATGAAGCCAAACTCTTTGACTGATTCATCAAATCGAAGATTCCAACTCCTAGAGGCTTGCTTCAATCCGTAAATGGATCTTTGCAACTTGCATACTTTGTTAGAATTTTCTGGACCTACAAAACCTTCAGGTTGTGTCATATACACATCCTCAAGTAGGTTCCCATTAAGGAACGCTGTTTTGACATCCATTTTCCATATTTCATAGTCAAAATATGCGGCTATAACAATCAAAATTCTTATAGACTTGATCATTGCTACGGGCAAAAAGGTTTCATCATAGCCAATACCATGATTCTGCCTATAGCCTTTCGCTACAAGTCTAGCTTTATAAGTATGCACCTTTCCATCCATGTCAGTTTTCTTTTTGAAAACCCATTTGCATCCTATGGTTTTTACACTTTCGGGTGCATCTATCAAGTTCCAAACTTGATTATCATACATGGACTTGATTTAAGATTCCATGGCTCCAAGCCATTTATCTGAATCAGGAGCGGACATCGCTTCTTGATAGGAAGTAGGTTTATCATTATCAATGACTTCTACTTCATTGCTATCTGTCATGAGAAATCCATATCTCTCAGGTTCGGATCGCACCCTGCCAGTTCTGCGAGGAACTTGAGTATTCTGAATAGGTTTCACAACTCCTTATGAAACTTCTTTAGATCCAACTATCGGTTCCGTGTTATTTTCATCTTCTCGAACCTCTTCGAGATTAATTTTACTCCCACTAATTCCTTTGGAGAGAAACTCTTTCTCTAGAAAGGTAGCATGAAGGGCAACAAACACTTTGTTTTCCACTCGGTTGTAAAAGTAATATCCCTTAGTTTCCTTAGGGTAACCCACAAAAATACATTTGTCAAATTTTGGTGCAAGTTTGTCAGAGACAAGTCTCTTAACATAAGCCTCACAACCTCAAGTTCTCATGAAAGATAAACTAGGTTTTCTTCCAGTCCACATTTTATATGGAGTCTTTTGAACCAATTTATTTAGAACTCTATTTAGTGTAAGAGTAGCAGTTTCTAGTGCATGTCCCCAAAAGAATAAAGGAAGATCAACTTGACTCATCATAGAGTGGACCATATCCAATAAAGTCCTATTTCTCCGCTCAGACACACCATTCCATTGTGGTGTTCCAAATGGAGTTAATTGTGAAACAATTCCACAATCTTTAAGATGATTATCAAATTCTTGGCTTAAATATTCTCCACCACGATCAGATCGAAGTGCTTTAATAGTTTTTCCAAGTTGATTTTGTACTTCATTTTGAAATATTCTAAATATCTCAAAAGATTCACTTTTGTTTTTCATCAAGTATACATACCCATATTTACTAAAATCATCAGTGAATGTTATGAAGTATTGATATCCTCCCCTAGCACTGCTGCTCATTGATCCACACACATCAGTATGTATGAGTCCCAATAAGTCACTAGCCCTTTCACTACTCTTAGTAAAAGGCGCCTTAGTCATCTTTCCAAGTAAACAAGACTCACAAGTTTCATATGATTCAAAATCATGTGAATCTAAAAGTCCGTTCCCATGGAGTTTTGAGATACGGTTCTCATTAATATGACCAAGACGGCAATGCCACAAATAAGTGTGATTTACATCATTAGGTTTGGATTTATTATTTACATTATAGATATCATCATTATTTCCATTCTCAACATCAAGGACATAAAGGCCATTAAATGAATATGCAGTACAATAAAGCATATCATTTCAATAAATAGAAAACTTCTTATTATCAATAAGAAACTTAAAACCTTCATTATCCAAACAAGAAATTGAAATAATATTTCTACTCAAATCCGGAACGTAGTAACAATTGTTCAAAAAAATAATTAAACCACTAGCTAAAATGACATCATAGATTCCTACGGCTAATGCAACAACTCTTGCTCCATTCCCTACGCGTAGGTCCACCTAGCCATATTTTAGTAGCCTCCTATTCCTTAGTGCCTGCACATTTAAATAAATGTGAGATCCACATCCGGTATCTAATTCCCAGGAACTAGAAGTAGAAAGGAGTATATATATAACATAGATACCTAAAGTAGAAGCAGTCCCACTCCCCTTCTTATCCTTCTTTTCTTCCATGTATGCCTTGTAATTACGTTTCTAATGACCAATCTCATTGCAGTGGAAATAGATTGCATCCTTTTGGGAGATTAGTTTTGCCACCACAACATTGGCAACAATTGCCTTGCTTATCTTGGGTTTGACAACTTTTGCCTTACCTTTTCCTTTTTCCTTAGAGCCCTTTCCTTCTTTTGAAACCACAAGCACAGGAGAAGCTTCTTTAATGATTTTCTTTTCAGCTGTCTTTAGCATCCCATGCAACTCAGACAGGGTCTTATCCATACCATGCATATTATAGTTCACAATGAACTGATTATAGCTTTTAGGCAATGAATTAAGAATAAAATCAGTATCCAACTCAACAGAGATGGGATGTCCAAGCCTTTATATATGCTCAAAATGGGCCTTCATCTTCAAAACATGAGGACCCACTGACTGTCCTTCACTCATTTTGCATGAGGTCAGAGCAGCTATGGTATCGAACCTTTCTTGTCTTGCTTGCTCTTGAAATATATCTTTCAATTGAGTGCCTATATCATAGGCTTCCAAGTGTTTAAGAGTCTTCTGAAGCTCAGAATACATGGCAGCAAGCATGAGACAACCGACCTCACGGGAATCAATTTTGTGTTTCTTGTAGGCGTCTCTCTCTACCCTAGAGGGAAATGGCAGCAAGTTCCTCCTCAGAAACGGGTTCATCAAGAATGTAGAGCTTATCTTCATGCTTTAGAACAATTCTAAGGCTTCGGATGCCTTATGGATTAGTTTCGGCCGCACTTCTTGTTGTCTTGATTTGGAGATAATAACCAAAGTTGAAATAGTCTCATCCTCATAATTATAGAGAAACTAATGACACATAAATATTATACTAGTGGCTAAACTTGATGCGTAACATGTTTATATTATGTGCTCATAAATGTATTATATGCTATATGTGATGAACCTTCCAAGAAAGTTTTAAGTCTTTTATTGCCATGCCATGATTAAAACACTTGTTAATACATGGGTGAATTTAATGTAGACTCGCCCTAGCGAGATGCATTGACTTTATTTATGTATAAGCAAGATAGATAATGTGGGCACGCCCTAGCGAGACACATTAACTATACGTTTAAAATGGTTGGACTTAATTGGGCGTCAAAACAGTTTTGAGCCTAGGCAAAGATGAGATTTAACATGCTTTTTGAAATAGGATTTCTTATAGAATCTCATAAAAGGAACTAAGAGTCATATGAGATATGATTGACAAGAGTTCTCTACCTAATTAATTTGATTTTGTGTAATCCGCCTTAGCGGACTTAAAATTAAATTAAAACGGGATCTTAACCCATTTAAATTATACTATACACTGGATGTATAAAGAAGGTTGTATAATTTAGTGGGAGTATTTTTTTTTGAAAAATACATTGTTAATTTCTTTAATGAAAATTGGTACTTATTAAATTTTGGAAATTTTGCATAATTGTAGATAATGACTAACAACACTCAATCAATTTCGTTGCGATCGATCCTTGAGAAGGATAAGCTCCAAGAGAATGGTACGAACTTTATGGATTGGATCCGTAGCCTAAGAATTGTTCTTAGGCAAGAAGATAAGTTCTACATTCTCGATGGGCCACTTCCTGCTGAACCAGAACCTACTACCCCTAGAGCAGAAAGAGACAGTTACAAGAAACATCATAATGATTCTAGAGATGTAAGTTGTCTCATGCTTGCTACTATGTGCTCAAAATTCCAAAAAAGTTTGGAACATTTGGAAGCCTATGAGATAGGCGTAGAGTTAAGAGTCATGTTTCAAGAGCACGCTAGGCAAGAGAGGTACAAGACCATTGTTACATTCACTTCTTGTAAAATGAGTGAAGGGCAACAAGTGAGTCCTCACATGCTTAAAATGAAAGGTTATGTGGAGCATCTTGAGAAACTTGGCTATCCAATCCCATTAGAGCTAGCAATGGATCTTATTCTTAATTCATTGCCTAAAAGTTATAATCAGTTTGTGATAAATTATAACATGCATGGAATGGATAAGAATCTCTCCGAGTTGCATGGGATGCTTAAAACTGCGGAGATAAAGATTGTGGAGAAAGGTTCTCCTGTGCTCTTGGTTCATGATGAGAAGAAGGCTGGTGCCAAAGGAAAGGGTAAGGCAAAAGTTGTCAAACCCAAGATAACAAGGCAAAGGTTGCCAAGGCTACTGAGGCAAAACCCGATACACAAAAGGATGCAATTTGTTTCCATTGGAAACGTAATTGCAAGGCTTTCTTGGAAGAGCAAAAGAAGAAGAAGGGCAGCAAGACTGTGTCGACTTCAGGTATCTATATGATAGCTATTCTCTTTTCTACCACTGATTCTTGGGTATTGGATACCGGATGTGGTTCTCACATTTGTTTAAATGTGCAGGGACTAAAGAATATGAGACTACTTAAAGAGGGTGAAGTAGACCTACGCGTGGGGAATGGAGCAAGAGTTGCTGCATTAGCCGTAGGGACTTATGAAGTCACTTTACCTTCCGATTTAATACTTGTTTTGAACAATTGCTATTATGTACCGGATTTAAGTAGAAATATTATTTCAATTTCTTGTTTGGATAATGAAGGTTTTAAGTTTCTTATTGAGAATAAGAAATTTTCTATTTATTTAAATGATGTGCTTTATGGTATTGCTAATTCATTTAATGGTCTTTATGTCTTGGATGTCAAGAATGAAAATAATGAAAATGTCTATCATATAAATAAGAAATCTAAACCTAATGACGTAAATCATTCTTATTTGTGGCATTGCCGTCTTGGTCATAATAATGAGAAGCGTATCTCAAAACTTCATAGGGACGGTCTCTTATGTTCATGTGACCTTGGGTCATATGACACTTGTGAGTCGTGTCTTCTTAGAAAAATGACTAAGACACCTTTTACCAAGCTAGGTGAAAGGGCAAGCGACTTATTGGGGTTGATACATTCTGATGTATGCGGACCATTAAGTAGCAATGCTAGGGCAGGATTTCAATACTTCATAACCTTCACTGATGATTATAGTAGATTTGGGTATGTTTACCTAATGAAACATAAAAGTGAAGCATTTGAGATATTTAGAATATTTCAAAATGAAGTAGAAAAACAACTTGGAAAAAGCATTAAGGCACTTCGATCGGATCGAGGTGGAGAATACTTGAGTCATAAATTTGATGATTATCTAAAGAATTGTGGAATAATTTCACAATTGACTTCACCCGGAATACCACAATGGAATGGTTTGTCCGAGAGGAGAAATCGGACTTTGTTAGACATGGTTCGATCAATGATGAGTCAATTTGATCTTCCAATATCCTTTTGGGGTTACGCTCTAGAAACCGTTGCTTTCACACTAAATCAAGTTCCAACTAAATCGGTTCCAATGACTCCATATGAGATGTGGAGCAGAAAGAAACCTAGTTTGTCTTTCATGAGGATTTGGGGTTGCGAAGCTTTTGTCAAAAGACTTGTCTCCGACAAACTAGCACACTAATCTAATAAATGTATTTTCATGGGATATCCTAAGGAAACTAAAGGATATTACTTTTACAACCGAGAGGACAACAAAGTGTTTGTTGCCCGAACTGGTGTCTTTCTAGAGAAACAGTTTCTCTCCAAAGAAATCAGTGGGAGTAAAATAAATCAGTGGAACAAGAACAATAACCATAAGGAGTTGTGGAACCTGTTCAAAATACACAAGTAATTCGCAGATCTAGTAGGCTACGATCCGAGCCCGAGAGATATGGATTTCTCGTAACGGATAGTAATGAGGTGGAAATCATTGAGAATGATGAACCGACAACCTATCAAGAGGCGATGTCTTCTCCTGATTCGAACAAGTGGCTTGGAGCCATGGAATCCGAATTGCAATCCATGCAAGACAATCAAGTTTGGAATTTGATTGATGCACCCGAAGGTGTAAAAACCATAGGATGCAAATGGTTCTTCAAGAAGAAGACTGACATGGATGGGAAGGTGCATACTTACAGAGCTAGGCTTGTAGCGAAAGGTTATATGGCAAATGGATGTCAAAACCGCTTTCCTAAATGGAAAACTACAAGAGGATGTGTATATGACACAACCAGAAGGTTTTGAACAAAATTCTAAGGTATGCAAATTGCAGAAATCCATTTATGGATTGAAGCAAGCTTCTAGGAGTTGGAATCTCCGTTTTGATCAATCGGTTAAAGAGTTTGGTTTCATCAAGAACGAAGATGAGCCTTGTGTATACAATAAGATTAGTGGGAGCATTTTGCTATTCCTTATTTTATATGTGGATGATATATTACTCATTGGAAACGACATTCCTACACTTCAGTCCGTAAAGACTTGGTTGGGAAAGTGTTTCGCAATGAAAGATATGGGTGAAGCCGCATATATACTTGGCATTAAGATCTATAGAGATAGATCAAGGAAGCTACATGGTTTAAGCCAAAGTACATACATTGAGAAGGTCATTAAAAGATTTCGTATGGAAAATTCTAAAAGAGGTACCCTGCCGGTGTTACATGGAGTTTCTCTAAGCACGACTCAATGTCCTAAGACAAAAGATGAGCGTGAAAAAATGAATGATGTTCCATATGCTTCGGCAATTGGGTCCATCATGTATGCCATGATTTGTACTAGGCCGGATGTATCTTATGCTTTGAGCATGACAAGTAGATACCAATCCGACCCCGGAGAGAATCACTGGGTGGCTATAAAAGCGATTCTTAAGTACTTGAGAAGGACTAAAGACTCGTTTTTAGTCTATGGAGGAATGGAAGATGATCTCGTTGTAAATGCTTACACGGATGCAAGCTTCCAAACCGACAGAGATGACAGTCGATCGCAATCGGGTTTTGTGTTTATGTTAAATGGTGGAGCTATAAGCTGAAAGAGTTCCAAGTAGAGTACAACCGCTGATTCTACAACGGAAGCTGAGTATATTGCTGCATCGGATGCTGCAAAGGAAGCTGTTTGGATTAAGAAGTTCATCACTGAACTTGAAGTGGTTCCTAGTATTGCTAATCCAATAGACCTTTATTGTGATAAAAATGGTGCTATTGCTCAAGCGAAGGAACTAGGGGCACATCAAAAATCCAAACACATACTTAGGCGTTACCATGTCATTCGAGAAATCATTGACAGAGGTGACGTGAATATACGCAAAGTACCTACTGATGACAATGTCGTGGACCCGCTAAAAAAGGGACTTCCACAAGCTAAACATGAAGGTCATGTTAGGTCCATGGGTATTAGATACATGGGAGATTGGGCCTAGGGCAAGTGGGAGATTGTTGGTGTAGGTGCCCTAGGCACGTTTAATAAACGTTGTAATTGTTATCATTTATTTCATATCAATAAAGAGATGTTTTGATTATTATTGTTGTTCATGTTTACTTATAATAATCTCCATCCCTAGTACTTGTTAAGCACTAGTATAAAGGCTAAATGATCATGGGATGATCATGTTAGATTTATGGGTACTTGTTTGGAACAAGGTACTGGACATGACCCGCTGTATGAGATTTATGTCATGGTCTATGTCGTACATATATCTCATATTAGCTATGTCATTCGAATCCTTAGACATGAAGTTATTATAGTCTTCCACTTGATGAACATTATGTTTGACATATTCAAACGCTACCTTTAACCGGGTAGTTATAAAGTATATGATTGGCATAATCGGATTCACGTAGGGAAGAATAATAAGCTAAATGGATTTGTCCCTCTTCGGAGAGATCTCAAACTTAGGCCTCTCGTAGGAATGATGTTGATGAAAATGTTCGGCCGGACTCAAATGAATTGATTAGATCAATGTCATTTGAATTATCAACATATTCGGAATCGAGAAAGTATTGAACAAAGACAAGTTGACCGTTTGACTATGACTTGTGTTCAATGAGATCTTGGACAAAGGGATTATGACATATTCTAAAGGAATGCGAACTTGTATCTAGTTATACTATTTGGGTAGGTATGACGGTTTGCTAGAACCTAATCATATCTTATGGATTCATGTTTGAACCCATTGCCAACTTAGTATAATCCTAGAGGGTCACACACAATAGAACGAATCCTTAAAGGACTATATTGGAAAATTAAGGCTCTCTGATCCTGGTGTGCGACCGCACAAACCAGGCTGGGCGGCCGCACAGGTTTTGGGCGACCGCATACCTGATTTTGGGCGGCCGCACAGTGTGTCGAGACAGACTTCCTGATTTGATTAGGAAAAAGATTTTGGATGGGTTTTGACACAAGTTTCCTATTTGGAATAGGTCTAACTTGTATATAAACAGCCAAATTCGGGCCAGAACGATATATAGATTTTGTGCAAGTCTCCAAAGAGTTTGAGAGAGTTTTATTTTGTTCCAAGACATCCTAGATTGAAGAACAAAATAATACAAAAATAATATTCCATATAGTTCATATTAATTGTGAAAACGTGTTTCATAATTTTGGTCTAGCAACCAAGATCAAGTGTTCTTGATATTTGTTCAAAGTGTGGATACCGCTAGAGGGTGAAGCTCATCATCTTCAAAGTTCGTGTTCTTACTTGTTCGTGATTAAAGCTTCAATTTCTCCACCAAGATCAAAGACCAAATTCAAAGTCATCAAGGGTTAGTTTTTCTAGTATTCATATTGTATGTATTTGATTTAATCATATGAATGGATCTATGGGCTTTGGGTTTCATAAAATTTTAAATGCTATTTTCCGCTGCGCATGTTACTCCGAAACCCAACATCTTCATCTCCGCAGTTTTAAGCATCCCATGCAACTCGGAGAGATTCTTATCCATTCCATGCATGTTATAATTCATCACAAACTGATTATAACTTTTAGGCAATGAATTAAGAATGAGATCCGTGGCTAGCTCCAATGGAATTGGATAGCCAAGTTTCTCAAAATGCTCTACATAACCTTTCATTTTAAGCATGTGAGGACTCACTTGTTGCCCTTCATTCATTTTGCAAGAAGTGAATGCAACAATGGTCTTGTACCTCTCTTGCCTAGCTTGCTCTTGAAACATGGCTCTTAACTCCATGCCTATCTCATAGGCTTCCAAATGTTCCAAACTTTGTTGGAGTTTTGAGCACATAGTAGCAAGCATGAGACAACTTACATCTCTAGAATCATTACGATGTTTCTTGTAACTGTCTCTTTCTGCCCTAGGGGCAGTAGGTTCTGGTTCAGCAGGAAGTGTCCCATCGAGAATGTACAATTTATCTTCTTGCCTTAGAACAATTTTTAGGCTACGGATCCAATCCATAAAGTTAGTACCATTCTCTTGGAGCTTATCCTTCTCAAGGATCGATCGCAACGAAATTGATTGAGTGTTGTTAGTCATTATCTACAATTATACAAAATTTCCAAAATTTAATAAGTACCAATTTTCATTAAAGAAATAAACAATGTATTTTTCCAAAAATACTCCCACTAAATTATACAACCTTCTTTATACATCCAATGTATAGTATAATTTAAATGAGTTGAGATCCCGCTTTAATTTAATTTTAAGTACGCTTTGGCGCACCGCTTAAAATCAAATTAATTAGGTAGACAACTCTTGTCAATCATATCTCATATGACTATCAGTTCTTTTCATGAGATTCTTTAAGAAATCCAATTTCAAAAAGCATGTTAAATCTCATCTTTGCCTTGAGCCCAAAACTGTTTTGACGCTTAATTAAGTCCAACCATTTTAAACGCATAGGAAACTCTTATTCACTCATATTGCTCATACATGAATAAAATCAATGCACCTCGCTTTGGAGAGCCCACACAAAATTACCCATGCATAAACAAGTGTTTTAATCATGGCATGGCAGAAGGACTTAAAACTTTCTTTGAAGGTTCATCACATATAGCATATAACACATTTATGAGCACATAATATAAACATGTTACGCATAAAGTTTAGCCACTAAATTAATCCCCATTAATTTAAGCATAATATTTATGTGTCATTAGTTTCTCTATAATTATGAGGATGAGACTATTTCAACTTTGGTTATTATCTCCAAATCAAGACAACAAGAAGTGCGGCCGAAACTAAGCCATAAGGCATCCACAATTCCGCACTAATTCAAGAAACCAAGAAAGTAGTCTATGTGTCCGAAATAAGCAATAGATGGTCTCGATGAACGTAGGCCAATTGCATCCACAATTCCACATGGATCTCCAATATTTGAATCAAGAACTTTGTTTCTCAATTTTAGCAATTATGAACTCTTCATAATTCTAACTTCGTTTTATCTTTGAAACTTTGATTGCGATCAAGTTTGGGAAACAAAATCTCGATGAACGTAGATTAGCCATCCAAACCTTGAAACAATATTAGAATCACAAGACTAAAACAAATAGGAAAATCAAACCCTAGGATCCACACCCGAACCAACTGCCCAAAACCCACTCCAGATCAGCAGGTCTGGCCGGTCTTGTCACTGGTCTGGTCGGACCCTATCAAAATTCCAGATTCTGACTTTGACCGAAAATCAAAAACCAAAATCCTGACAACTATAAGGCCGCCCATCGAAAAACTGTGCGGTCGCCCAAGTTTTTCTGTGCGGTCGCACAGTAGCATCAGAATGAATTTTTAAAGTTTGAAAATTTGTCTAAAAATTGTTTTCCCCGATTATTAAAACTTTGATCCAATCAAAAATTAATAATCAAACAATTCAGAATCCAACATAATTTTTAGTGCGATTCAATAGTACGATTAAAGTTGTAAAACAATAAACCACATAAACATTATATAATCCAATATTCATATCATGCTAGGCACATAAACAATTTATATACACACAACATGATCTAGGTATTGAAATAATCAACATGAACGGGGCTCTGATACCACTGTTGGGTTTCGGAGTAACATGCGCAGCAGAAAATAGCATTTAAAATTTTATGAAACCCAAAGCCCATAGATCCATTCATATGATTAAATCAAATACATACAATATGAATACTAGAAAAACTAACCCTTGATGAGTTTGAATTTGGTCTTTGATCTTGGTGGAGAAATTGAAGCTTTAATCACGAACAAGTAAGAACACGAACTTTGAAGATGATGAGCTTCACCCTCTAGCGGTATCCACACTTTGAATGAATATCAAGAACACTTGATCTTGGTTGCTAGACCAAAATTATGAAACACGTTTTCACAATTAATATGAACTATATGGAATATTATTTGTGTATTATTTTTTTCTTCAATCTAGGATGTCTTGGAACAAAATAAAACTCTCTCAAACTCTTTGGAGACTTGCACCAAAAGCTAGGGTCAATTCTGGCCCGAATCTGACTCTTTATATACAAGTTAGACCTATTCCAAATAGGAAACTTGTGTCAAAACCCGTCCAAAATCCTTTTCCTAATTAAAAAAGGAAGTCTGTCCCAACACACTGTGCGGCCACCCAAAATCAGGTGTGCGGTCGCCCAGCCTGGTTTGTGCGGTCGCACACCAGGATCAGAGAGCCTTAATTTTCCAATATAGTCCTTTAAGGATTCGTTCTATTGTGTGTGACCCTCTAGAATTATACTAAGTTGGCAATGGGTTCAAACATGAATCCATAAGATATGATTAGGTTCTAGCAAACCGTCATACCTACCCAAATAGTATAACTAGATACAAGTTCGCATTCCTTTAGAATATGTCATAATCCCTTTGTCCACGATCTCATTGAACACAAGTCATGGTCAAACGGTCAACTTGTCTTTGTTCAATACTTTCTCGATTCCGAATATGTTGATAATTCAAATGACATTGATCTAATCAATTCATTTGAGTCCGGCCGAACATTTTCATCAACATCATTCCTACGAGAGGCCTAAGCTTGAAATCTCTCCGAAGAGGGACAAATCTATTTAGCTTATTATTCTTCCCTACGTGAATCTGATTATGCCAATCATACAATTTATAACTACCCGGTTAAAGGTAGCGTATAATATGTCAAACATAATGTTCATCAAGTGGAAGACTATAATAAACTCATGTCTAAGGATTCAAATGACATAACTAATATGAGATATATGTACGACATGGACCATGACATAAATCTCATATAGCGGGTCATGTCCAGTACCTTGTTCCAAACAAGTACCCATAAATCTAACATGATCATCCCATGATCATTTAGCCTTTATACTAGTGCTTAACAAGTACTAGGGACGGAGATTATTATAAGTAAACAAGAACAACAATAATAATCAAAACATCTCTTTATTGATATGAAATAAATGATAACAATTACAACGTTTATTAAACGTGCCTAGGGCACCTACACCAACAAACCGAAGTAACAGGAACTAATGAAAAACACTTAAAACAAGAAGAAACACAAAATCAAATGTGCAATCGGGGTGAGTGGTCCAAGGTGGGGTGTCTACACCTATGCGTTTATCATGGCTCGACTTAATTAAGCTATCAAAAGAGTTTTGGGCTTAAGGCAAAAGATGGGATTAAAACATGCTTTTGACATATGATGTCTTAAAGAATCTCATGAAAGGATCTAAGAGTTATATATGATATGATTGGTAAAGTTACCTACCTAAATAGTTTGAATTTTGAGAAGCTTGCCATCGCGGGGTCAAACTTTAAATGAAATATGGTTCTTAGCCCATATAAATTATATTATACATAAATGTATTTGAAAGTTATATAATTTAGTGGGAGTATTTATGAAATACTATAATTAATCTCTTTATGAAAATTGGTACTAATACATATTAATATATGTTTGCATAAAATGTAGATAATGGATCAAAACACACAATCTCTATCATTGCGATCTATCCTTGAGAAGGAAAAGCTTCAAGAGAATGGTGCTAACTTCATGGATTGGATCCGAAGCCTTAGAATTTTTCTAAAGCATGAAGATAAGCTGTACATTCTTGATAAACCCGTTCTTGAGGAGGAACCTGCTACCAATGCCCCCAGGGAAGAGAAGGACGCTTACAAGAAACACAAAAGTGATTCTCGTGAGGTCGGTTGTCTCATGCTTGCTGCCATGTGATCTGAGCTTCAGAAGACTCATGAAAACTTGTAAGCCTATGATATAGGCACTCAGTTTAAAGACATGTTTCAAGAGCAAGCAAGGGAAGAAATGTTCGATACCATGGCTGCTCTGATCTCATGCAAGATGAGTGAAGGACAGCCGGTGGGTCCTCATGTTTTAAAGACGAAGCCCCATTTTGAGCATCTAGAGAGACTTGGGTATCCCATCTCTGTTGAATTGGCTACTGATTTTATTTTGAATTCATTACATAAAAGCTATAATCAGTTCGTCATGAACTATAATATGCATGGTATGGATGTCACGCCCCGAAAACCCGTCTCTATTTTATTTATAAATAATTATTTATTTATTTGATTTAAATATTTGTGTGCGCATTTTATATCTCATAATAATTAGTGCCTAGCATTTTAATTTCGTCATTTGTGCTAGTGTGGTATTATTTGGTCTTAGTTGTTAGTAGGAAGTATTAGAGTTGTGTGGTTAGTAGAGGAGGGGCCTAAATGTAACTTTTTAAATAATCCTTCTCCTACTCCCTCCCTACTCCCCTCTTCTCCCTTACCCTCTCCCTCATTCCCAGCACACTCACACTTAATCTCTCTCTCTTCCTAGCTCAAGAAAAAGGGTAAGTTTCTCTCTACCTTCTCTCTTCAATCTAACCATCTTCCTCTTGTTATTTCTCATTTCTTAAAACATGAAACTTGTTTAGATCGTCGATAGGATCGTAGAGGGCCAAAAATATTTAAAATCCATCATCTTTGAGAAATCTCGGGTAAGTTGCTTTTCCCCCATTTTTATGCTAAAGTGTTCATTTCATGTGTATATAATGCTTTAGTTGATACATTTGATGTTGGATTGAGTTTGAAATTTATTTTGAATTTATTTTGGGTTTTGGTCAAAAATGGTGCTTGATATGAATGTTGGGTTTGATTCTTGGTTTGGGGTTATTTATGAGGTTGATTAGGTCCCCTTTTCATCTTAGATGTTGTTGTGATTCATGGTGGAACAAGTGGAAAGATTTGATTTTGGGTATTTAGGAAATGGGTGTATTTTGGGTTGAAAATGAAGAACCCAGCTCTGTTTTCCCGGCCAAGAACCAGGCAGAGCACCCGCCCGGGTTGGACCAGGCGCCCGCCCACCTACCGTTTTCCAGCGGCCAGACCTTCTGTTGAAATAAGCGCCCGCCCGCCCCCTGGCAAGCGCCCGCCCGCCCGCCTGCTTAGGAATTTTGTCTTTTTGCTTGGTTTAAGACTAATGGCTTACCTAGTTTAGGTTTCCTTCTTCTAATTAACTTAAGATAACACCGTGGAACACTTTATTAAGTGGAATTTATTCTTTTGTGAATAAATATGTTACGGAATGTGATTAAATATCATTTTGGGAATGTGGTCAATCCTTGATGTGTTGTTTCGATTGATTTACCTTTGTGGCAATTTATTTGGAATGGTTCCCTACTTTGGAACCCTAAGTTGTTTAATTAAAGCTAGTAGTTATTACTTAGCAGTTATTTGAAAGTCCAGCTGGTATTTTTGGTTGTGTCGGGCGATGTGAGATATTGTGATGGCACCGGCCAAGTCCATTATGGTGTCGACCATTGTTTTGCCCTTATTTTCCTCTTCCAGATCGGCCTTGGTTGAGACGTTTGGAGCATGACTTTGTGGCATGGCTCCCGCCCTTTGTGGCGCATTACTTTGTTATTGGTTCCGGTACCTGGGAATTCTCTTCAGCTTTCATGCTATTATGAAGATGATGATTTGTTGATTATTGAAGCTGCGCAGCGACCTTTATTTGGTTATATCCGTTTGGGATAACCTTGGCTATATCCTTTGTTATGTGTTTATTTTGTACTGTGAGCTTATGGGGCTTACGCTAGTACATTGTTGTTGTTAAATTGTTTTCCAAAACCTTGTGTTATCATCTTTTGATATGAAATGAAATTTTTATCTCCGGTATTTTGGTATTTTGATTAGTAAGTCGACGTCCAGCTCGCGATCTCGGGCCCGCAGGGTTCAGGGTCGCAACAGTTGGTATCAGAGCTATGGTTTGGCTCTAAGTATAAGTCTAGGTGGACTAGTATGACCTAGGAGGGTAGTTATGTTAGGAGTGAGTAACGGTTGATGTTTTATGCAGGTAATTGTTCTCAATGGCTAGAAGAAGAACAGGTGAAGGTTCTAGTGGGGCTCAGAATCAGAATGATCTTCGGGAAGAGAACCGTGCCATGTTCCAAGGCATGTTTGAGGCGGCCATGAAGGCAATTCATGACCAAGGACCGAGAGTAGAACAAGCACCACCACCCCGATATGGTTTGGAGCAATTCTTGAAACTGAAACCGGCAGAGTTCGATGGTGAGTCCGATGTGAAGAAGGCCGAACTATGGGTCGAGTCTATGGAGAAAATCTATGATGTGTTTAGGTGCACGGATGAGGATAGGGTCCGGTTCGCGGCTTATAAACTTGTGGGTGCCGCCGAGCATTGGTGGAAAGGAGTTAAAGCGAGTTGGGATGATACTCACACTGTGTATGCGTGGGAATTGTTTGTGCGGAAGTTCAAAGAGCATTTCATTCCGGTAGTGGATCAGAACCGAAAGGAGATCGAGCTTCTCAACTTGGAGCAAGGTTTGTTGTCTATAGCTCAGTACTCGGCTAAGTTCACAGAATTAGCCCGGTATTGTGACTATCTTGTGAGGACCGAAGAACAGAAGGCTATGAGATTCATCCGGGGTTTGAAGACTTCTATCCGTACTCAGCTTATAGCCCAGAGGATTGTGATATTCCAGGATGCGGTGGACCGTGCCTATCTTATAGAGCAAGATATTGGGGAACATAAGAGGAAGACCGAGGTAGCCAACCCGAGTAAGCAAGGAGCGCAGAGCAAGTCACAACCAAGGAGTGATAACCGAGGTAACTTTGGGGGACAATCTCAGTTCCGAGGGCAACCGATCCCAAGGAACCCGGGTACTACTTCCGGGAACCAAGGGAACCAAAATAGGAGACTTTGTTCCTATTGCCAAAAGGAGGGCCATTTAGAAGACCATTGCTGGAAGAAGCAGGGCATGTGTACCAATTATGGCCAAATGGGGCATTATGTGAGGGATTGTCCGAGGAATAGAATTCAACCGACTGGGGTAGGAGCTGGGGCTCCACAGGGTCAAAAAAGGGATGCTACGGGAAAGCCCAAAGTCCAAGGGAAAGTGTTTGCAATGAACCAACAACAAACCACAGATGATCCCACAGTTATTGGAGGTATTATTTCTATATCTAGTGTGAGCGCACGAGCGTTAGTAGATCCAGGATCATCCCATTCTTACATTTTTGTGCAATTTGCTTCTCTGCTAAATGCTGCATCTGAGTCATTGCCTTATGTGTTAGAAATGTCTACTCCGATGGGAGAGTGTCTGATGACTGATAAAGTCTTTCGTGCTTGTGATGTTATTATTTGTGGTCGTGTCTTATGTGCGGATTTGGTAGTCCTTCCCATTCAAGACTTTGATGTTATTTTGGGTATGGATTGGTTGAGCAAGTTTCATGCTTCTGTTGATTGTCGTAAGAAATTTGTTACTTTTTCTATTCCCGATGTGCCTAAGTTTACTTTTGAGGCTATGCCTTTTGGTAGAGATTTTCGTATCATTTCTTATATGAAAGCGAGAAAATTATTGCACCATGGTTGTGAGGGGTACTTGGCTAGTGTGCTTGATACTAGGAAAGAATCCCCTAGTTTGGAGAGTGTTCGGGTAGTTAGGGAATTTCCCGATGTTTTCTCTTCTGAATATGATATGCCTCCAGATCGTGAAATAGAATTTTGTATAGATCTTTCGCCGGGTACGGCTCCGATTTCAAAGGCACCGTATAGGTTGGCTCCCACAGAGTTGAAGGAACTAAAGGTTCAATTGCAAGAGTTTCTTAATCGAGGGTTTATCCGCCTTAGTGTTTCCCCGTGGGGAGCACCGGTTTTGTTTGTGCGGAAGAAAGATGGTTCGTTGAGATTGTGTATTGACTACCGAAAGTTGAATCAGGTTACAGTGAAGAACAAGTATCCTCTACCTCACATTGATGATTTATTTGATCAGCTTCAAGGGTCCGTGGTGTTTTCTAAACTTGATTTGAGGAGTGGGTACCACCAGTTGAAGATTCGATCGGAGGATATACCAAAGACGGCTTTTCGCACTCGGTATGGTCATTACGAGTTCTTGGTTATGCCGTTTGGGTTGACTAACGCGCCGGCCGTGTTTATAGATTTGATGAACCGAGTTTTCCATCCTTATCTTGATTCGTTCGTGGTGGTCTTTATCGACGACATTCTTGTCTACTCTAAATCTCGAGAAGAGCATGAGCAACACTTGAGGACAGTTTTATCCATTCTTGCGAGGGAGCAGTTGTTTGCGAAGTTTAGCAAATGCGAATTTTGGCTTGAGAAGGTTTCATTTCTGGGTCATGTTATTTCTAAAGATGGGATTTCGGTGGATCCTTCAAAGATAGAAGCCATAGTGGGTTGGAAGAGACCCAAGCCAGCGACCGAGATCAGAAGTTTTCTGGGTTTAGCCGGTTATTACAGAAGGTTTATAGAAGGGTTTTCGAGAATTGCTACTCCGATGACTCAGTTGACCCGGAAAGATGTACCGTTTGTGTGGAGTGAGAAATGTCAAAGTAGCTTTGATGAATTAATGAAGAGATTAACTACGGCTCCTATTCTTGCGTTACCGAATGGGAACGACGACTTAGTAATTTATAGTGATGCTTCAAAAGAGGGTTTGGGTTGTGTTTTGATGCAGAATGGGAAAGTGATTGCGTATGCTTCGAGGAAGTTGAGCCCGAGTGAACAGAATTATCCTACTCATGACATGGAGTTAGAGGCTATTGTATTTGCGTTGCATAAGTGGAAGCATTACCTATATGGAGCGAAGTTTGAGATTTTTACCGATCACAAGAGTTTGAAATACCTCTTCTCTCAAAAGGAATTGAATAACCGACAACGTCGATGGATGGAACTTTTGAAGGACTATGATTGTACGATTTCTTATCATTCGGGGAAGGCGAATGTGGTAGCCGATGCGATTAGTAGAAAATCTTATGTGGCTTCGATGATGGTCCGTGAGTGGAAGATGCTTGAGGATGTTCGGGATTGGGGTCCTCGTGAATCGAGACATGGGGCTATTTTTGCGAATATTAAGGTGTCTCCGACCCTAATTCAAAGAATAAAGGATGCTCAAAAGGAAGATCCCGAGTTAGTGAAAGTAATGGGTAAAATGAAGGAAAAGAATTTCGAGGATTTTTCTATGAGTTCGAATGGGGTGTTGACTTTCTGTGGTCGTTTGTGCATACCCGATGTTGGTGAAATAAAGAGGCAAGTTTTAGATGAGGGTCACAAATCGAGATATACTATTCATCCGGGTAGTACGAAGATGTATCAAAATTTGAAACAACACTTTTGGTGGAACAACATGAAGAGGGAAATAGCCGAGTATGTTTCGAAATGTTTAACTTGTCAGCAGGTCAAAGCCGAGCATCAGAGACCCGCGGGACTACTTCAGCCGTTAGAGATTCCGGAGTGGAAATGGGAGCATGTGACTATGGATTTCGTTACGAGACTACCTCGTACCCGTAGGAAGTATGACAGTGTTTGGGTGATCATGGATAGATTGACCAAGAGTGCACATTTCTTGCCTATTGACATTAGGTACTCGATGGAAAAGCTTGCGACCCTTTACATTGATGAGATTGTGAGATTGCATGGGGTTCCGGTTAGCATTGTGTCAGATCGAGACCCGAGGTTTACTTCTAGATTCTGGAAGGCGTTTCAGGAAGCTTTGGGTACAGATTTGCGATTCAGTACAGCTTTTCACCCTCAGACTGACGGTCAATCCGAGAGGACCATTCAGATTTTGGAGGATATGTTGCGAGCTTGTTCGATAGACTTTTTCGATTCTTGGGATAGACATTTAACATTAGTGGAATTCTCTTACAACAACAATTATCAGGCTAGTATCGAGATGGCACCTTATGAGGCCTTATATGGGAGAAAATGTAGATCGCCTATCTGTTGGGATGAGGTCGGTGAAGCAAAGATCGTGGGTATTGATTTGCTTCAGGGTTCAGTTGAGAAAGTTAGGGTTATCCAGGATCGATTGAAAACAGCCCAGAGTCGACATAAGAGCTATGCCGACAACGAAGGCGAGATCTTAGTTTTCAGACCGGTGATTTTGTGTTCTTGAAAGTATCTCCGAAGGTGGGTATTCGAAGGTTTGGGAAGAAAGGCAAATTGGCTCCGAGGTTCGTTGGACCGTTTGAGATTTTGGGGAAAGTGGGACTTCTTGCGTATCGACTTGCGTTACCGCCATCTTTGGACCGGTTGCATAATGTTTTTCACGTTTCTATGCTTCGGAAGTATGTTCATGATCCATCGCACGTTTTACCGAGGGTACCGGAGGATATAGAGCCGGATATGACTTACGAGGAACGACCGGTTCGGATTCTTGATTCTAAAATCCAAGAGTTGAGAAACAAAAGCATTCCGTTGGTTAGAGTTCTTTGGAGGAATCACAATATTGAGGAATTGACTTGGGAGCTTCGTGATGAGATAGAGAGGAAATTTCCGTGGCTTTTTAATTCGGGTAAGTCTCGTTAAAATTCGGGTCGAATTTTCTTTAAAGGGGAGTGAATGTCCCGCCCCGAAAACCCGTCTCTATTTTATTGATAAATAATTATTTATTTATTTATTTATTTATTTGATTTAAATATTTGTGTGCGCATTTTATATCTCATAATAATTAGTGCCTAGCATTTTAATTGGGTCATTTGTGCTAGTGTGGTATTATTTGGTCTTAGTTGTTAGTAGGAAGTATTAGAGTTGTGTGGTTAGTAGAGGAGGGGCCTAAATGTAACTTTTTAAATAATCCTTCTCCTACTCCCTCCCTACTCCCCTCCTCTCCCTTACCCTCTCCCTCATTCCCAGCACACTCACACTCAATCTCTCTCTCTCTTCCTAGCTCAAGAAAAAGGGTAAGTTTCTCTCTACCTTCTCTCTTTAATCTAACCATTTTCCTCTTGTTATTTCTCATTTCTTAAAACATGAAACTTGTTTAGATCGTCGATAGGATCGTAGAGGGCCAAAAATATTTGAAATCCATCATCTTTGAGAAATCTCAGGTAAGTTGCTTTTCCCCCATTTTTATGCTAAAGTGTTCATTTCATGTATATATAATGCTTTAGTTGATACATTTGATGTTGGATTGAGTTTGGAATTTATTTTGAATTTATTTTGGGTTTTGGTCAAAAATGGTGCTTGATATGAATGTTGGGTTTGATTCTTGATTTGGGGTTATTTATGAGGTTGATTAGGTCCCCTTTTCATCTTAGATGTTGTTGTGATTCATGGTGGAACAAGTGGAAAGATTTGATTTTGGGTATTTAGAAAATGGGTGTATTTTGGGTTGAAAATGAAGAACCCAGCTCTGTTTTCCCGGCCAAGAACCAGGCCGAGCGCCCGCCCAGGTTGGACCAGGCGCCCGCCCGCCTACCTTTTTCCAGCGGCCAGACCTTCTGTTGAAATAAGCGCCCGCCCGCCCCCTGGCAAGCGCCCGCCCGCCCGCCTGCTTAGGAATTTTGCCTTTTTGCTTCGTTTAAGACTAATGGCTTACTTAGTTTAGGTTTCCTTCTTCTAATTAACTTAAGATAACACCGTGGAACACTTTATTAAGTGGAATTGATTCTTTTGTGAATAAATATGTTACGGAATGTGATTAAATATCATTTTGGGAATGTGGTCAATCCTTGATGTGTTGTTTCGATTGGTTTACCTTTGTGGCAATTTATTTGGAATGGTTCCTTACTTTGGAACCCTAAGTTGTTTAATTAAAGCTAGTATTTATTACTTAGCAGTTATTTGAAAGTCCAGCTGGTATTTTTGGTTGTGTCGGGCGATGTGAGATATTGTGATGGCACCGGCCAAGTCCATTATGGTGTCGACCATTGTTTTGCCCTTATTTTCCTCTTCCAGATCGGCCTTGGTTGAGACGTTTGGAGCATGACTTTGTGGCATGGCTCCCGCCCTTTGTGGCGCATTACTTTGTTATTGGTTCCGGTACCTGGGAATTCTCTTCAGCTTTCATGCTATTATGAAGATGATGATTTGTTGATTATTGAAGCTGCGCAGCGACCTTTATTTGGTTATATCCGTTTGGGATAACCTTGGCTATATCCTTTGTTATGTGTTTATTTCCGCTGCTATCTGATATATGATAATTGCTATGTGTTACGTGATTTATTATTGATTATTGCATCATAGCATGTCATGTAGTTGCATTAGTAACTTATTGAGATTTATCTCACCCCCCTTTCTTTTTATCTTTGTTTTTCCTTAACCCCCCCCCCCCCAGGACCAAGGAATTAGACTCGCTGATCACGAGGACGTCGCGAGGGTTGAGCTTTTGGGGCAAGTGTATATTGGTGGGTTTACATTATATAAATGTGTAACTCGTTTGGGGATAGTTGTACCACACTTTGACGTCACTAAGATTTGTATATTTTATTTTGTAGTGTGAGCTTATGGGGCTTACGCTAGTACATTGTTGTTGTTAAATTGTTTTCCAAAACCTTGTGTTATCATCTTTTGATATGAAATGAAATTTTTATCTCCGGTATTTTGGTATTTTGATTAGTAAGTCGACGTCCAGCTCGCGATCTCGGGCCCGCGGGGTTCGGGGTCGCGACAATGGATAAGTCTATTTTTGAGTTGCATGGGATGCAATAGACACCAGAAAATAAAATCATTAAGGAAGCCTCTCTTGTGGTCATGGTTTCAAAAGAAGGAAAGGGCTCTAAGGCCAAAGGAAAGGGTAAGGCAAAAGTTGTGAAACCCAAAATAAGCAAGGCAAATGTTGCCAATGCTGCGGTAGCTAAACCAAACTCCCAAAATGATGCAATCTATTTCCATTTCAATTAGATTGGTCATTGGAATCGTAATTGCAACTCTTACATGGAAGAAAAGAAAAAGAAGAAGGGAAGTGGGACTGCTTCTACTTCAGGTATCTATGTTATAGATATTCTCCTTTCAACTTCTAGTTCCTGGGTATTAGATACCGGATGTGGATCTCACATTTGTTTAAATATGTAAGCACTAAAGAATAGGAGACTAATCAAAGAAGGTGAAGTAGACCTACGTGTGGGGAATGGAGCAAGAGTTGCTGCATTAGCCGTAGGGACTTATGAAGTCATTTACCTGGCGGATTAATTCTTGTTTTGAACAATTGTTATTACGTTCCGGATTCGAGTAGAAATATTATTTCAATTTCTTGTTTGGATAATGAAGGTTATATATTTCTTATTGAGAATAAGAGGTTTTCCATTTATTTAAATGATATGCTTTATTGTACTGCAAATCATTTAATGGCCTTTATGTCCTAGATATTGAGAATAGAAATAATGATGATATCTATAATACAAATAAGAAATCTAAACCTAATGATGTGAATCACACTTATTTGTGGTATTTCCATCTTGGTCATATTAATGAGAAGCGTATCTCAAAACTCCATGGGGACGGACTTTTAGGCTCAAATGATTTTCAATCATATGAGACTTGTGAGTCATGTTTACTTGGAAAAATGACTAAGACACCTTTTACTAAGAGTATTGAACGGGCTAGTGACTTATTGGGCTTAATACAGTAGCAGTGCTAGGGGAGGATTTCAATACTTCATAACATTCACTGATGATTTTAGTAGATATGGCTATGTCTACTTGATGAAAAACAAAAGTGAATCTTTTGAGATATTTAGAATATTTCAAAATGAAGTACAAAATCAACTTGGTAAAACTATTAAAGCACTTCGATCCAATCGTGGTGGTGAATATTTAAGCAAAGAATTTGAAGATCATCTTAAAAATTGTGGATTTTTTTTGCAATTAACTCCACCCAGAACACCACAGATGGTGTGTCCGAGAGGAGAAATCGGACTTTATTGGATATGGTTCAATCTATGATGAGTCAAGTTGATCTTCCATTATCTTTTTGGTGACATGCATTAGAAACCGCTGCGCTCACACTAAACAATGTTCCAACTAAATCGGTTCCAAAAACTCCATATGAGATGTGGAATGAAAAAAAGCCTAATCTTTCTTTCATGAGAATTTGGGGATGTGAGGCTTATATTAAGAGACTTGTCTCTGACAAACTCGCACACAAATCTGATAAATGTTTTTTCGTGGGATATCCTAGGGAAACCAAAGGATATTACTTTTACAACCGCACGGACAACAAAGTTTTTATTGCTCGAGATGGTACCTTTCTAGAGAAAGAGTTTCTCTCCAGAGGAATCAGTGGGACTAAAATTAATCTCGAAGAGGTTCGAGAACCCGAAAGTAACATTGAACCGATGGTGGAATCTGAACAAGTTTCACAAGGAGTTATGGAACCCGTTCAAGAGACACAAGCTCGTCACAGATCTAGTAGGTTACGATCCGAACCCGAGAGATATGGATTTCTCTTAACGGATAGTAATGAAGTAGAAATCATTGAGAATGATAAAACTACTTCCTACTAAGAAGCGATGTCCTCTCCTGATTCGGATAAATGGCTTGGAGCCATGGAATCCGAAATCCAATCCATGTATGATAATTAAGTTTGGAACTTGATAGATGCAACCGAAGGCGTAATAACCATAGGATGCAAATGGGTTTTCAAAAAAGAAAACTAACATGGATGGAAAGGTGCATACTTATAACGCTAGGCTTGTAGCGAAAGGTTATAGGTAGATTTATGGTATTGACTATGATGAAACCTTTTCACCTGTAGCAATGATCAAGTCTATAAGAATATTAATTGCCATAGCCACATATTATGACTATGTGTAAGGATCCCGCCCCGCGCGGAAACGCGACAAGTATGAGGGCGAAACGCCAAACACGGTTATCACGCAAAACATAACGGAGTCGCCACATCTGTTAATTATTTAACCCAACAAATGGAAAGGTTAGAGATTCTATTAGTTCGGAGGTCAGGTTACGCCTTGGGAAGAGTTTTACATCACCCAAGTCACCTCGGATAGGACCGAGTCTCCCTAGCGTTAGTTAACAAAGTGCATGTGTGTGTGTGTGTTTCAAAAATGGGAGAAACTGACTTTTAGCAAAACTGGTTAATTATTTAACAGAAAAGGGTTATTTTGCAAACATTCTGACCAGAAAGGGAAGAAACTGAAAAATGCACTCCCCGGCCAAAGTAGCCGTACGGATGGGGAGGGCATTCCAGGGATTTTTGATAGTTTATCAGAAAACTGTCCAGTTTCAGGCAAAACAAAGTGTTTTTGCTGAAACTGGACTGAGATGATCATTTTCAGTTATTTTCTTTAACAAAAACATGGATTAAATCATCCCTATGTTATTGATCACTAGTTGGACACCAAAAACAAAGTTTTTGGGTGTGATCAAGACAATCATTGGGGAAATTTAAGAAAAAAAGTGATGAACAAGCCCTTTGGGCTAAAATGACCGTTTGATGAGTAAAGATTGAAACTTTACCATCAAGATGGACTTATGATGCAAGATTAAACCTTTACGGACAAAAATATAACATAAAGATTGAATCTTTATGTCCCATGCTTGGTGATTTGTGGCTAGGTCATGGTTGGGATGATAAAGATTGAAACTTTATCACCCAATCATGACTCTCATGTCCAAACAAGAACAAAATCAATATGAAATTTAACAAATCGTGATCATCCTTAGGTTTTATCCCATAATCACACACTGGGCATGAAGGGAACCTTGAATCACCTCATGATTTGGTTCCAATATACATATATAATCATAATATATAGCTTGAGAGGACAATACTTGTATAATATATATATATATATATAGTGCTTGAAATGGACAAGACTTTCAATGGAATGTAAAGTGCTTGAATGGACAAGGCTTGCAAGAATAATAAGAAATAACACAAGAATGAGCAATAATATGAACAATAATGAAAGAGTTTGAGATGAAGAAGAAGATGGGGAGAAGGAGGCTTCACCTATGATGGTTATGGCCTATCTTCCTCTCTTTTCACTCAAATGTATGTATCACTCACTTTCTGCTCTCAAACTGGCAGAGTATCAGCTCACAAAACGTTTTCTCCCCCCTTGAAATGATCAGCATATGGTTCAATTTATAGAGGCTGAGGGTGCCCAACATAGCCGTACGGCTAGGGACCTCATGTGCCCAAACCATCCGTACGACTCGACTTGGCGAGCTTCTGGATTTTTCCAAGTTGAATTCCAGTTCAGTCCTGGAACATCAGGTTTATCCTAGTGAGGTCCTGGCCCATTGGTTTATACCTAAATGGTACCAAGAATTCCTCTAAGGTAGGTCAATTTCAGATTGGGGTACTTACAGAGCCCCTCGGCAACATCGCTTTTGAAGAAAGTGGGGTTGTCGACAAAACAAGCATCCCAATTTGATGGGAGGACGGCTTGGCCGATTTGTTTTATGGCTGGACCTAGAAGTATAGGATTCCTACGTATCCCTGAGGGAATCAAGCCTAACGTAGTTTGAGTGAGAGATTTTAAGGCTACTCACACCTATGGGCCTTAGGTGGATATTCATTCATCCCTTCCTAAACAGGCATGGCTCAAAGGCCGGACTTGGTCAACTTGGCTCTATTCGGAGAGGGTTGACTAAGGGGGGCTGGCATGGCTCAGAGGCTTAAATAATGGGCATGGCTCAGAGGCTAGACTCGATCGACTAGGCTCTATCAGGAGAGGGTCGACTTAAGGGTAACTGGTCTTATGTCCGACTAAGGACTGCCGGGACACATTGGTCAATTTGGTCAACTTTTCTCATGGCGGAGGGTCGACTACACAAACTGGTCAACTTATCTCATGGCGAACGGTCGACTACACAAACTGGTATGTCCCTCCAGACTGCCGTCTCAATGATAGGTTTTCTCTAACTTGGCCACTCTCGGGGGACAAAGGTTTTCTTAATCTAATCATGACTATACTGGTCTTACGCCCTACCAAGGGCTGCCGAGGCAATAACATCTTAACTTTCATCCTGGACTTACGAGATACGGCCGAGACTTTCACGATTTCACTTTCTACCCTAGACCTACGAAGTACGGCCGGGTCAACAAAATCCAATGGTCTTACGCCACGCCGGACGGCCAAGGACGAATCTCACAAAACCTAATGGTCTTACGTCACACCGGACGGCCAAAGGACGAATCTCACAAAACCTATGGTCTTACGTCATGCCAGATGGTCAAAGGACATAATCTCACAGAACCTAATGGTCTTACGTCACGCCGGATGGCCAAAGGACATAATCTCACAGAACCTAATGGTCTTACGTCACGCCGGATGGCCAAAGGACATAATCTCACAGAACCTAATGGTCTTACGTCACGTCGGACGGCCAAAGATGAATCTCACAAAACCTAATGGTCTTAAGTCACGCCGGACGGCCAAAGGACATAATCTCACAGAACCTAATGGTCTTACGTCACGCCGAACAGACAAAGGATGTAATCTCACTAAACCTAATAGTCTTACATCACGTCGGACGGCCAAAGGACCAATCTCACTGAACCTAACGGTCTTATGTCACGCCGGACGGCCAAAGGACATAATCTCACAGAACATAATGATCTTACGTCACGCCGGACGGCCAAAGGACAATTTTTCATATTTTTAACTGGAGTTACGCAGAACGGCTGGGTTAATTTCACATTCTTAACCTGGAATTACGAAGCGCGGCCGGGCCAAATTTCACATTCTTAACCTGGACTTACGAAGCGCGGCCGGGTTAATTTCACAAAGCTTAAACTCCTAACCTGGACTTATGAAGCGCGGCCTGGTTAATTTCACATTCTTAACCTGGACTTACGAAGCGCGGCTGGGTTAATTTCTCAAAGCTTAAACTCTTAACCTGGACTTACGAAGCGCGACCGGGTTAATTTCACATTCTTAACCTGGACTTACGAAGCGCGGCCGGGTTAAATTCACATTCTTAAACTCTTTCTTAAACTCTTAACCTGGACTTACGAAGCGCGGCCGGGTTAATTTCACATTCTTAACCTGGACTTACGAAGCGCGGTCGGGCTAAATTTCACATTCTTAACCTGGACTTACGAAGCGCGGCCGGGTTAATTTCACAAAGCTTAAACTCTTAACCTGGACTTACGAAGCGCGGCCGGGTTAATTTCACATTCTTAACCTGGACTTACGAAGCACGGCCGGGTTAATTTCACATTCTTAACCTGGACTTACGAAGCGCGACCGGGTTAATTTCACATTCTTAACCTAGAATTACGAAGCACGACCGGGTTAAATTCACATTCTTAAACTCTTAACCTGGACTTATGAAGCGCGGTCGGGTTAATTTCACATTCTTAATCTGGACTTACGTAGCGCGGCCGGGTTAATTTCACATTCTTAACCTGGACTTACGAAGAGCGACCGGGCTAAATTTCACATTCTTAACCTGGACTTACGAAGCGCGGCCGGGTTAATTTCACAAAGCTTAAACTCTTAACCTGGACTTACGAAGCGCGGCCGGGTTAAATTCACATTCTTAAACTCTTAACCTGGACTTATGAAGTGCGTCCGGGTTAATTTCACATTCTTAACCTGGACTTACGAAGCACGGCCGGGTTAATTTCACATTCTTAACCTGGACTTACGATGCGCAGCCGGGTTAATTTCACATCCTTAACCTGGACTTACGATGCGCGGCCGGGTTAAATTCACATTCTTAAACTCTTAACCTGGACTTACAAAGCGCGGCTGGGTTAATTTCACATTCTAAACCTGGACTTACGAAGCGCGGCCGGGTTAATTTCACATTCTTAACCTGGACTTACGAAGCGCGGCCGGGCTAAATTTCACATTCTTAACCTGGACTTACAATGCGCGGCCGGGTTAATTGCACAAGGCTGGTCTTACGTCTATCTAGGGACTGCCCTATTTTCATTTTCATTGGGAACTTAATCTTTCTAGGTTCAATTCAAGTTGTATGAGCCAAGAGGGGCATTTTTCAGGGGCATTTATGACATTGGTTGGGAAGGGGCTTTGAATGGGTAGGACCACAAAGCTAACTCTCAACAAGAAATCATTAATTCTGGCAGGGTAAAGTAGCCGTATGGCTAGGGGAGGAAACACTCCTTTTTCATTCAATTTTGTTCCAGGCCTGGTCATCTTCTGAAGTTCATCAATCAGTTCATCATCTTCATTTTGAAATCTTTCTCTTCCATGGAGCCTTTTCTCATGGAAAAACCACCAAAATTGTCCAATATTCATCAAGAATGCTTTGAGGGTAACCTTAGGCTTTGGATGCGGTACCATATGAGGAATCACAAGGGAGCTTTCCAGTCCAAATTTGGTCTCTGATCCCTTTGGTCTCTCAAGGAGTTCATCCCGGATCTCGAGATATTAAGAGCCGTTGCGTCCTTTTGGGATGTTAGGAGACATGTATATTGCTTCTTTTATAATGAAATTACTCCAACCTATGAGGATTTCAAGGCTTTGGTGGGCGGCGTTGACACGGAGGTCATTGCTCTCCCCTCGGTTGATGACACCATGTGTGTCAAAAGGTTGGTCTCTCTTCTCGACATTCCTTTGGAAGAGGCCCAATGCATGGTCCTTAATCACACTTTCATTGACATTTCGGATCTCCCCAAGAAGTTCATGGATCGCACGGATGAGGCTTCTTGGAATGCCTTTGGTTTGTGCATTCTTGCCTTTTTCTACAAGGTTGGATCCAAAGGTACCTGTCATAGGGTTTTACTGAGTGTCCTTGAGGAGTACCGTGCGGGGAGGGATATTGTCCCCTGATCTTGGGCGAGACCCTTTATGGCATGGACCGCTTGGCTTTGGGAGACGGCTTCATGCGTAGCGGTAGCCCCGCCTTACTCACTTTGTGGTTGAGGGAGAGGTTGATGGCCATTCCCGAGGCTCCTATCTCTCACAGACCGTTGTCTTATTCCCTGAGAGGCATCCTCTTGGATTTCATTCAGAGTGACTGGGAGGCTTACATGGCTCGCCTCATGACCGCTGGGATCCGTTGGTCAATCCCACATTGGCGTATCAGCTCGGTGCAGGAGTATCAGGACAATTCCCTTTTCGTTCGGGTGGCGAGACTCTTGGGATCGTCTTACTACATCCCTTCTTTGGTCCGTCGTCGGTTTGGATTACTGCAGACTCCACTATTGGAGTGGTCTGGTGTTAACCCAGAGCACTTGATGTTGGTAGTGGTGCCCTAGGCACGTTTTTATAAACGTTGTAATTGTTATCATTTATTTCATATCAATAAAGAAATGTTCTGATTATTATTGTTGTTCATGTTTACTTATAATAATCTCCGTCCCTAGTACTTGTTAAGCACTAGTATAAAGGCTAAATGATCATGGGATGATCATGTTAGATTTATGGGTACTTATTTGGAACAAGGTACTGGACACGACCCGTTGTATGAGATTTATGTCATGGTCTATGTCGTACATATATCTCATATTAGTTATGTCATTCAAATCCTTAGACATGTGTGAATACCCCTTTCCGATGAAGCGATGCATGGGAAGTATCTTGTGATTATTATTATTTACAAAAGGGAATATTCATAACGACATTAAAATTATGAGAGTCGCCACGCCGTTTTAATTAAAGCCAAAACATTGAAAAAAGCACTTTAGTGGGTTCGGGGGTCAAAATACAACAAGAGAAGAATATTGAACGTTATCACTCCTATTGCCCGAATTGATCGGTCTTTCTATCATGATGCGGTGTATGTAGTGTGTTAGTGATTTAGACCGGATCCGAAGATTGCCTACGTTCCTCTCAATGTGAGAAGCTCAGGTCAGCGTAGTTCGAGAAGTTTAGAATAGGCAGAAGAATCGGGATCATGCATACTGAGGGGGGAATTACTTAAAGATTAGGGTTTAGAAGTAGTTCCTAGATCATCCTCGGGTTGATGAACCCTAGATCATCATCGGCTATGAAATAACATGTAATTATGAAGATCGCAACCCTAAATATAGCATAAATAAGGTTTTAATCTATGAACACGAAGAACATGCGAAGAACATATTATGAACATATGAATGAACATGCAAAGCATATGAAGAAACTATGAATAAACATGTAAGAACATGAATATTAAAGATCTACATTAAAAATGATGCAAGAACATGAAGAAAAAGTTAGAAAACTTACCTATGTTGGCAAGAAATAAACCTTGATCTCCTTGAGTGTTTGAATGCTTAATTAGGGAGCAAAATTGTGTTTAAGAACTCTAAAATTCGGACTTAAAGCTCTCAAACTCGGGATCCTTTAACCAATGGGATAGAATTGGTTTATATAGTAAACTGAGGGGAAGATCTGACGGCTGAGATCATCCGGGACAAGGTTAGCCGCCTGGCCATGATTGAAGACGGCGACAAGAGTGGCCGCGTGGCCAAGCTCGGAGTCGCAGCAAGGTTGGCTGCGTGGCCAAGGTTGCGGGCTGACGTGATTCCTAAGCTAGGGTTTCTGCATGGTTTAAGGAAACCATATTTTGACCATATTTAGGGTGTTCTAGAATAATGAGACATATTTTGGGAATCCAGGACAAGTCTTTGCAAGGTTTTTAATTCCTACAAAGTCCTTGTATATTTGGGAAAGCCCTAATAAACTCATTTTCAGATCGGGTACTAACAGTAGCCCCTCGGCGACGCTTCTTGTAAGGCAATGGAGGGTCGACGATAAAAGAAGGATCCGTTCTGGAACATGAGTTTCAAAACAGATGAAAGGATCGATGGAACGGCTGAACCTTGGAGGTGACCTACGTATCCACAGGGGAATCAAGCCAAACGTAGTTCAGATCTGATGGGGAAATTGGGAATGATTGTCCACTGGTGGGGAGCAACATCTTCTGCTGGGGAGAAGTTTGATCTGTGGGAAAATGCCTCTACCGGGGAAAATGCAACTGCAGGGGATGAGAAATAACCATGTCGGTCGGGTGGCTGAACTTTTTCAGGTTTCCTACGTATCCTTGGAGGAATCAAGCCGGTCGTAGTTCAGAGCTATTGGGGAAAGACGAGACATCGAACTTCTGCTGCGGATAACAAACCTACGGATACTATCTTGTATGAAGAATGAACATTCGTAAGCAATGAAGTTATTTGGGAAAAATAAAGACTACGTCGTCTAAATAATCCCAAGATGGAATGGTAAACGCAATCAGGATCACCCAGGTTCCTGCCGATCGCGCTAAAGTAATAGATGCTGGATCTCTCGCAATTAGAAACGCCAGGGTTTCTACCAATCACGATCGATCTAAGGTGCGTATGACATAGAGGCGCCGAAGTCTCTGTAATCATACGAATCCTAAGCATATGTTGGAAATTTTAAACGCAATCAGAAACGCCCGGGTTTCTGCCGATCGCGTTAAAATAATAGATGCTGGATCTCTCGTATTTAGAAACGCCCGGGTCTCTGCCAATCACGATCGATCTAGGATGCGTATGACATAGAGGCGCCGAAGTCTCTGCAATCATACGAATCCTAAGCAAATATTTGGTGAAGAATGGAAATTTTAAGGGGCTTTCCGTTCCCACAGATAACGAATATCAGTCAAAGTAGTGCTAAGGGCACCTAAAATGAATCAAAGGGACAAGATCAGGGGCAAAAATGGGATTTTATCTGAAGGGACAAGGTTGGCCGCGTGGCCAAGGTCGCTGAATTGCAATAGTGGCCACGTGGCCAAGGACGCTGAGTGGTCAGATCTCCTTCACGCGGATCGCTGATCTGACGGCTGGGATTGCGAGGGCAGAAGTGGCCGCGTGGCCAAGGTCGCCGTCGGGCTGACTCCTTGGTCACATCACCAGAAACCCTCCCTCTTCTCCTTCTTTTATTTTTCCTTCTTCTTCCTTTCACCATTGTTGCCGAGTTAGAGGGAGAAAATTGAGTTTTAGAGAGAAAAAGCTAGGATTTGATATTTTTTGAGGATTTCGTTTCGAATACTTCGGATAAAATGGCGGACTGGATCAATGAGGCCTTGTTTGGGGGTTTTCCGGGCCAAGGTGGATATGTGCCTCCACAACATGAACAAGAACAGTGGCATGGCGATCCTCAAGGTGAGGGAAATATAGGGGCTGGCCCAGGAGCGGGTTTTGAAGCGACGCCCTTGATACCACGGGGCGGTTTGAGACCACGAGCAGCGACTCGGAACTTTCGCGACGGATTTCTTCAGTCAACCTTTGATTAAGACTACGATTTCTACATCGACTCGGAGCGTCACTGGTCGATGGGCCTTCCGGAGACACGAGAGGTAAATTTCAAATTTTCGCTCCTCTCATTTTCACATTTTTCGCACTTTTTGTACAAAATATATATTGCTAGAATCGTAATTTGCTAGAAATGCAGATTGCTAGAAATGTAAATTGCAAGGAGTGTAACATACCTGTGCTGTGTTTACCTGCATAAGATCAAGGCTCGTGGATCCACAGTGACTGTGGGCAAACTGTGGGCGTCTCTGCCGGAGGGACCGGGCGGTTTGCATGCTCGGATCGAGGCTATGGGGTTTGGCCCATTCTTTGACAGTGTCCGCATAGTTGGGGGCACCCTGAAGGTGGCGGCGGTGATAGAGGTGTGCAGGGAGTTCTGGTGGGACACCACCCATACCTTCCACTTCAGTTGGGGAGAGATTACCATCACGCCGACGGATTTCGCGGCTATCACGGGGTTGAGGTTCACTGCTACCCCTTTGCCTTTTGATGAGAGCTTGGCGGAGCGGCGGGACTACAGGCAGGCTTTGTTGGGAGTAGACACTGATCTGGGAGGAGGTGTCAAGGGTTATGGAGTGGAGGCCGGGAAGGTGAACCGTTTGGTGGAGATGGCTATTGAGGCCTTCGATAGGGGAGAGTATGATTTGGATTGCTTGGTCCGGCTGTTCTTATGGTACAGCTTTTCAGAGATCTTGTTTCCCAGTGGGGCTACTGTCTGCAGGTACTCACTGCTATGGGCTTTTGTGGACTTGGACCAAGTCGGTGGGATTTCTTGGGGTGGAGCCGGTTTGGCTGAGATTTACTGGGCATTGGACCATTGCTCGAGGGCTAGCTCGTCGGCATTTGACGGGTTTCAGTTCGCCTTTGAGGTATGCTCTTGACTTCCCTTCTTTTCACTTGTTGAGATTTCTGCTCTATCTTTTGGTCTGAAATGTCTCTCTCATTATATGCACAGGCGTGGGTGTACGATATCTTCGGTGTCGCCCCTTTTCAGTTGGTGATGAGTGCCAACAAGGTCGTTCCCAACATGTCGTACTGGTGCAAGAGCAACAGGGCGCCTCCCCGCAGGAACCGAGACAGGAAGACGGTGGATGCTGCTGATCTGAGGAGGGCTTTTGCGATGTCTGAGCCTGTCAGGGTCAGGTTTTACCCATGGAGTCCGGCTAATGAGGCTTCGGTGGGTCCCTATATAGTAGAATTGACCGCTTCTAGGGTTCTGGTTGTGGGTCTCACCGGGGAGGCCATGTATCTCGGAGAGAGGGTGGTTCGTCAGCATAGGGCTGGTGCGTTACCGTGGGCTCCTTATGATCCTCCTCGGGATATGCTCCGTCCCGCGAGGTTGGCAACTTTCTTGGCTCCCACTCCGGCAGAGCATTACAGAGGGAGTGACGACTACGCCACCTATGTGCGGACTCGGTTGATCAGCCCTCAGGTTCGGGCTAGGATATTATCGGGAGAGGGATCGAGCTCGGCCCGGTATGTTGGTCGGAGTCGGCCTTTGGTTGACATGCCCCTTCGCTCGAGTAGCGTGAGAGTGATGAGGGGCGGCCGGGAGGTGGAGCTTAGCTTGGAGCCGACTGATGCAGATCTTGTTGAGGAGACATTCATTTCTCCGCCCGACGCTGGGGTACGGCTTTGTGCTTTATATTAGTCATGTTCGCACACACTTATTCCTTTCTGTATCACAATCTCTACCTTTGGGCCTTTTTCAGGTGACTCGAGAGGCATATATCCGTTCAGCTCGGTGGGAGAACGTGTTGATACGCTTACTGAGGGAGGCGTACCATTCATGTACTTGTCAGAGGGACGACGTTGCGTCACCCCAGCATCGTGAGCGGTCTCCGAACGGTGCGGGCTCTTCTCACACTGGTGGTCGAGCGGTCCGGGGACGGAGTTCGGGTGCCGGTAGCTCTCGAGCTTTAGCGCGGCGTGGAGACACCACGGAGGAGGATTCTGATTAGGCGGGGCCCCTCTTTCCATCTTTATTTCCTACACTGTTAGCTAGTAGAGACAAATATGTACTGGACAAACATTTAACATGCATGTAAATATATTTATGAACTAAAATGAGAATGATTTTGTGATAACCTATCTGTACAAACTAATTATTTTACAATGCTCCTAATTTTTATACAATACATGAGCCTCGGGGAAGGACAGGTACGTTGTTTGCATGGATCCGTTGTGGAGTGGGAGGAAACAAACTGGATTTCTGCATGGGGGCAAGAGTGGCCGCGTGGCCAAGGCAAAGTCGGCCACCTGGCCAAGAGCAATAGTGGCCGCGTGGCCGAGGACCATTGTGGCCGCATGGCCAAGTCTGCCGCCGACTCTGGCTTTCCTTTTCCTGGCAAGAATTGGAGTTTGTGTACTATTAAAGGGGAGTTTGTGTTGCCTTAGAATTCGTACCAACCACTTCTTTTGAGAAATTTAGAGTTCCAATCACCAATTTGCTTGCCCTTTGCCATGGATCATGAGGCTAGGATCACAAGTCTTGAGAAAAAAAGTCTTTATAACCTCTTTAGAGAAGTGGGTTGCCAAACTTTCTGGTTCTAGTCGTAGGAAACTTGATGAACGGTATGGGATAAAGTGTCTTTGGTCACTTTTGCACATGAACTCCAATACCAACCTTTTGCAAGCCTGTGGGAAGTTTTGGAATGACACCCTTCATGTCTTCAATTTTTCATTCAACGAGATGACAAGTTGACTTTGTTTGCTTGAGGGATAAGTTGATGACCTTTGGCGTGCCCGCGGATGACTTTGATAGGTATGCTAGCGGTGGTTATGTCGACCTTTCTTGGATGCCACAACACTTTATGCACATGGATGCGGCCCCTGACCGTTCCTTGGACCATCTTGCGCTATGTCTGTTTGCCTCTATTCTTTTCCCTTCTGAGGTTGGATTTGCTAGTGAGGGGTGTTTGGGCATGGTGAATTCGGCTCGCTCAGGTTATGACATTGTACCGGCCATTCTTGGGGAGATGATCTGTGGGATTCCCCATCTCGCGGCTTATGGTGGGATGCCTTGTGGTAGTGATAGGATTTTGACCATGTGGTTGCAAGAGAGGCTTCGAGTGAATAAACCGGCGGCTTCTCTGAAGGTGGCCCCATGGATGCACCGCATTAGAGGAATGGCGGAGCGGTTTGAGGGCATGACTCTCAAAGGTTAGGAAAAGTATTTGGCGGAGATGGTGACTGACGACATTCAGTGGGTGGTGCCCCATTGGCACATTCATTCTGTGAGGGAGAAGCAAGTAGGACTTCACATGATCAAAGTTCCGACACTCTCTGGGACTACCTTTTACTACCCCGCTAGAGTGCTTCGTCAGTATGGTTTGGTGCAGACCATCCCAGAGGGTTGGGACGAGGAGAGAGATGATTTTCCCTTTGGGATACTCCATTTGGATGATAGTGCATCGGTCCTCCTTTCTCAGATGTGGGGCGAGGCCGGCTTTAGTCGTAGGACCTTCATCACACGCTCTAGCAACACCTTCCTGTCACTCGAGTATTTGGATTGGTATATGGGGAGACTTGGGCATGCGGAGCAGACTCTAGAGACCCTAAGGGGCACTATCTTGGGATCCTGTGCTCTGAGTTTTTTGTTGAGAGTGAAAGAGGCGGTGGCTTATGAGAGGAGGATGAGTAAGAGTGTGGCTAACGGAGGCGGAGAAGAAGTGGGGACGTCAAAGAAGAGGAAGGGCAAAGAGGCTCCTAATGGCAAGGCTAAAGGTGTTAGCGAGTTCGAAAGAAGATTTTGGGAGAATCCTAACAAGAAGAAAGTTCGCCGTGGGCAAAGCAAGAAGAAAGAGACCGAGGGCACAACTGGCACTAAGGAGTAATCCCGAGCGTTTCTCCATAGTCGTTGCAGACACATTAGTTTAATTTATGTCTTATTTTACGTTTTAGTCTAAATTTCAGAATAGGTTATTTATTCAAAAAGTATGTCAAGCTTAGACTCATCAAATAAGTGTTAACATGCAATGACTATGGAAATAAAATTTTTTGCTTTCAGAAAATACAACTTCTATCTTTATTGCTTTGTGACAAGATTTGGATGTTTATTTTTTTTTTAGACCGCACCTTTTGAAAGGCTGCCTACGTTCCCCTTTTACAAATAGGACTAAGGGGCTCAGGTCACCGTAGTTCACTCCAGTCGGACTAGAATGATTTTAGAGAAAGGGAAGATAGAAGGGGGAATGCTCTAACTTTTGCCTAGACCGCCCTTTCGGGTTTTCGATCTAGCGAGCTTTGTACGCACCCTTATTTTGCATAGACCGCCCTTTGCGGGTTTTCAGTCTATCGGGCTTCTTTTTGCGTAGTAAACATTTTTTTTTAGAGAGGGGGGTTGTACTAGTCGTAGTAGCGTCTGAGCTTGCTAATGTTGACTGGTTCCTTGAGCGGGCTGTCATCCAAATCTGCCATTCTGTCTAGTCTTGTGGCGCGTCTCGAGCTTTGGTCATTGCGTCGATGCGTTGCTTCAAATCCTCTATTTCTCTTGAGATGTCTTGAATTGTTTCTGCAGTCAGGTGCGAGGGTACCTCTGGGCCGTTCCTCACATAAGGATCGATTTCGTAGCAACCGAGGAATTCTAAGTTTTCACTTTCCCTATAGAACCAAAATCCTCTCACGCCGGTGAGCATGTTCTCGTCCATCAAGCCTTGGATTCTCCTTTGTAGAGCGACACAGTCGTTAGTGTCGTGGCCTTCGTCTTGGTGGTAAGAGCAACTTTTGGTAGGTTCAAATGGTTGAAGGGGTGGTAATTCGGAGAGGAGTGAATGTTTTCCTAGAGGCTGTATCTTGCCCATTTGTCTCAGTTGGTCGAACAATTTTGTGAAAGGGGTCCCTATTCTTGTGTATCGGTGGACTGAGAGGGGGTATTTTTCCAAAAATCTTTGCAGTTTTTCACTGATTTTCTTTTCCTGGCGTGAGGGCCACGATTCTGTCGTTGGTGTTGGGATCCGAAGTTCATTCCCATGTGCCGGGTGCAGGATTGGGGTATTCGTGAGGTACTCCTTGAGGCAGCATAACGCGAACTCACATCTCAAACTCCATTCTTGGTCGCGGGCCCTTTCTATTTCTCTGAGTGTCGGTTCCCCCACTATTGTAAAATGGCTGAGGTATTGCAGTAACTTGATGAGTTCTTCCTTTTCGGCTTTGTTCTGAGGATACTGCATTCTCAACACGCCTCGAACTCGCCGACTGATGGTCCTCCACGAGGTTGTGGAGGGGGTCGCTTCTTGGTCCTCCTCGGTTGTCTCGACCTGGCCTTTTCCGTTGAAGATATCCTCGGGCTGTGTCTCCTTTGGCTCGGCTTCGATTCCCAAATTCACACATGTTAACACCTCATCGGCAGCTTGGGCTCGAGATGCGTTTTGATTGATAACCTGTTCTGAGATTTCTTTAATGTATTCATCATTTAATGTGTCTGTGTCCGCCTCTTCTAATGAATCATTATTAACTAAGTGTATATCATTAGTTTGATTATTAGCCAATTTATCAGTTAAAATAGTGACTATAGAGGGATACTCGGAAAGGTCGAGGGTTTTATTCATGGCAAAAGGAAAAATAGCGTTTACAACAAGATCATAGTCTTCGGACGTAATGTCGTCAGACTTAGAGGAAGACTCAAATTCAAATTGTAAAACACTAGACTCTGGGGATGGGGATTTTGGTTGAGTGACAGGAGATGCTGCAGGAGTGGCGACAGGAGAAGGAGTAAGCCCCAATGTCCCCACCATAAATTCCGGAGTAGCTATAGGTCCCCCAATGATGCACCAATTCTTGAGCTTGTCCCCCATGGGTACCACCAATGTCCTCGGATCCACGTCCTTCTCTGATTCATCCCCAATAGCGGCTACCATGTCGTCATCCAGCCCCAGATTACCCAGATGCTGAAGCAGATATTGGTCGTCCCACATCTCAGTCATTCTTGGCGCTTCTGCAGTTTCTGCCGTCGGCTTGTCAAGGGTTGCGGCTTTAAGTTGATCTGCCAAGTCATCTGCAACCTTGGCGGAGTACTCATGCCTGATGGTTCTAACTCTGCCCGTGGCTTTGTCATATTCCATGTAAGTCAGCTTCATGTTGGACCGATCGAATTCCACATCCCTGAAAATCTCGAACCCTTTCTGCAACTTCCCGTTGTGGTCAATCCATGGCTCAGCGAACTCAAAAAACGAAAACTCCTCGCCTTCCCTGACAAAGTAGCTATTCAGGGACAGGCGGTATGGCCGTATTTCGGGCTTTTTGTAGGGAAGCTTCATCTTTTTAAGCAATTCTATCCTTTGTTGCTCCATCTTGTCTTCAGGAGTAAGGGTGTATCCCAGACCGAACAACCCTCGATGATCAACTTCTTCAACCAATTCTGTGGGGCCTTGCAAGTTCTTACCTAGCCCCAGCCCCGGTATGAAGCCCATGTTTCGTAGCATCCTTACAATAGGTGACACCATATCTGAAGCCCTGGTAAGGTCAATAGCGCAGATCTGTGCTTGGGCCACTATTTCAAAACCGTTGAAGAGTCTGCTCTCTACCCCATGCTGAATCTGTAAGACAGGAACGCCCTTGGTGTCTGTCCCTTGGGCAGTTACGAGATCCCTGTAGATGATGGTCACTTCATTACCAGATTGAAACTTCACACACTGGTGCAGGGAAGATGGGACAGCGCCCGACTGATGTAACCATGGCCAGCCAAGGAGGAGTGAGAAGGTTGCGGGGATGTCTATGACGTGGAAGTCGGTCGGCAGGATCTTTGTTCCGATGGTAATGGGCAAGGTGGCTTCGCCTATCACGGCGCGGCATGTAGAGTCATAAGCTTTGATGGTTTGCTTGGATGGGCGTAAATCAACACCATGAACTCCAACCACATCCATCATCCTTGAAGGCAGGATATTAATAGCAGAACCATTATCAATGAATACACGGGGAATTTTCTTGCCATTTACCTTGACAGTGATGTATAAAGGCTCATTATGATCAACTCCAAACACTGGCTTGTCTAGCTCCGAGAAAGTGATGATGTTTCCATAGTGGATATTACCAATCATATGGGTGACGTCCTCCGGGGTAGTAGTGGAGGGTACCATGGTGGCGGCGAGGTTTTGCTTGAGCATGAGGCGATGGGCTAGGGAGGAGGTGAGTAGGGACCATAGTGAAATATGGGCTTGGGTTTGTTTGAGTTGAGTGAGGATAGGGTCTTCTTTGTCTAGGTCGGCTTGCTCGGGTTCCTTCCCAAAGATTTTCTTTTCTCCCTTCGGATCGGATTGGTACACTTGACCGGATCTTGTAAGGAGACAAACTTCTGCACATAGCTCCTCCAAAGACAATGGCGTGTCACGACAAGGGGGTGAAACTTCGGTCCTTTCGGCCTCCTCGAAGATTTCGGCCCAAGAAAGAGGTTGAGAGGGTTTGGGATTCTCTTCCTCTAGAGATTCGACTTCATTTACTAGTTCTTCTAAAGACAACAAGTAGCAAGAAGGTTCTTTATTAGTAATCATTGAAATACAACCCATCTCATCACAGTCCACCACAACAGGCTCGGCCGGATCAGTGATCTCACTAAGTTCTACCATGAGTACATTGCTAGCTACATAATCTCTAGGGTCTTCGACAACTCCCTTGTGGATGAGCTCTTGCACGGTTTTCTTGAGTTCAAAGCATTCTTCGGTAGTGTGATCGGTGCACTTGTGGTAGTGGCAAAACTTTGACAGATCGCAACCAAGGCGAGGGAGGTGTCCTTCTAATGGTTCGAGAATTTCTAACGTCGCCAACGCCATGAAGATATCCACCATCGTGATCCCTATCTTGTCAAAGGCATCCATGAGCTCTAGGATACTGATCTCGCATGTTTGCACCATATTCACCCCACCATTATTAGGAAGGGGATTACTCACCACATTAGGACCTTTCGGCTTCTCAATCTTCTTGTCATTGATCAACCCTTGAACTACGCGTTTTAGTTGAATACAACCATCCGTTGTGTGCCCGATGTGCTTGTGATACTTGCAGAACTTAGAAGCGTCCAAATTGGTTCTTGGGTAGGCGGGTTGGTAATTCTCTAAAGGCTTGATAAGACTTCTCTTGACTAACACGTCAAAGACTTTCCCCATAGGCATTCCAAAATCGTCAAAGTGCTCCCTCTCTCTTTGCGGCAGAGCCCCATTCCTTGTGACAGCTTGAACATCTAGCGGGACCTCATTTTGGACCATATTCACTTGGCCGACGGCCTCCTTTCCACCTCTAGGAGGCGCAGGCGCAATAGGAGCCTTGTAGCGGAAGGAGTTGTTGTTGTTGGTCTTTGGACTTTCTTTTGGCGGCACAATCCCAGTGAACCCTGCTTCGTACCTTACTCCGGCGTCAACCATTTCCCGCAAGTCAGGGAAATAACCATTGCCGATGGCTGCTTTCATCTCAAGCAATAAACATTTGTAGAATATCTGTTTCTGTTCCTTTGCTTTTGGTGGGTATTGGACCTCGCACAACCGATGATTCCACCTCTTGTAAAAATCATAAATAGCCTCGCCGGGCTTTTGCATAGTGTTCTCAAGATCCATTCGATTCACATGCCAATCCAAGTTAGCTTGATACTTCTCACAGAAAATGACACTAATTTGATCCCACGTTTGCCTCTCGCTTGGTTCTAGCCCCAAGAACCAACGCAGAGCGATACCATCCAACGTGCTATGGAATACGAGAGCCATTTGTTCGTTGGTGCAGTCACGAGCCCTCATGGCCAACACATAACTATCCAAATGAGTCTTAGGACACGAGTCACCATGAAACATTGCCACTTTAGGCATCTTGAAATCTTTGGGGAGAGCCCCCACTTGGCTAGGGTTGATTGTCTTGGTAGTCGGTGCACTTTGCTTATCCACGGTCTCAATCAACTTGCGCATTTGCTCTTACATGGCCGTGACCACAGGGTGATTGGAGATGTCGGGGATAGATTCTGACAGAATGACGGGAGGAGTAGTGGAAGTAGTAGCTGTTGGGTTTCCAAGTAACATGCGCAGCGGAATATAGCATTTAAATTTTTTGAGAAACCCAAAACCATGGATCCGTTCATATGATTAAATCAAATACAATAACATGAATATAGAATAAAACTAACCCTTGATGGCTATTAAATTTTCTCTTGGTCTTTGGTGGAGATTTGAAGACTTGATCACGATCACAAAGCTTGAACACGAACTTTGAAGATGATGATTTTCACCCTCTAGCGTTATCCACACTTCGAACGAATATCAAAGGAGCTTCTTTGATCTTGGTTGCTAGACCAATATTATGAAACACACTTTCACAATATAATAAAGAACTATATGGAATTTATTTGTGAATTATTTTGTTCCTCAATCAATGATGTCTTAGAACAAAATAAAATCTCTCTCAAACTCTTTGAGACTCACAAAAGCACTTGTTAATATGGTCTGGCCGAATTGGGGTTTTTATACACAATTAAGACCTATTCCAAATAGGTAACTTGTGCCAAAAACCTTTCCTAATCAAATTAGGAATTTTCCATCCGGCATACCGGGCGCCCGCCTGGTACCACCCAGGCGCCCGCCTGTTTGGGCAGAAACTCCAGTCCCTTTGCGGCTTGAACAGGCGCCCGCCTGGTGCAACCCAAGCGCCCGCTTGGTTGACCAGGAGGCCCAGATCTTTTCAGAAATTCCTTGGAAGTCCTCCGACCCTAAATGCCAATATAGTCCTTTTATTTAAGATTCGTTCTATTGTGTGTGACCCTCTAGGATTATACTAAGTTGGCAATGGGCTCAAACATGATCCCATAAGATATGATTAGGTTCTAGCAAACCGTCATACCTACCCAAATAGTATAACTAGATACAAGTTCGCATTCCTTTAGAATATGTCACAATCCCTTTGTCCACGATGTCATTGAACATAAGTCATGGTCAAACAGTCAACTTGTTTTGTTCAATACTTTCTCGATTCCGAATATGTTGATAATTCAAATGCTATTGATCCAATCAATCCATTTGAGTTCGGCCGAACATTTCATCAACATTATTCCTTCGAGGGGCCCAAGCTTGACATCTCTCCGTGGAGGGACAAATCCATTTAGCTTATTATTCTTCCCAATGGGAATCCGATTATGCCAATCATACCCTTTATAACTACCGTGTTAAGGTAGCGTTTGAATATGTCAAACACAATGTTCATCAAATGGAAGACTATAATAACTTCATGTCCAAGGATTCAAATGACATAACTAATATGAGATATATGTACGACATAGACCATGACATAAATCTCATACAGCGGGTCATGTCCAGTACCTTGTTCCAAACAAGTACCCATAAATCTAACATGATCATCCCATGATCATTTAGCCTTTATACTAGTGCTTAATAAGTACTAGGGACGGGGATTATTATAAGTAAACATGAACAACAATAATAATCAAAACATCTCTTTATTGATATGAAATAAATGATAACAATTACAACGTTTATTAAACGTGCCTAGGGCACCACTACCAACAATCTCCCACTTGCCCTAGGCCCAATCTCCCATGTATCTAATACCCATGGACCTAACATGACCATCATGTTTAGCTTGTGGAAGTCCCTTTGTTAGCGGGTCCGCAACATTGTCATCAGTAGGTACTCTGCATATATTTACGTCTCCCCTATCAATGATTTCTCGAATGATATGAAAACGCCTAAGTATGTGTTTGGATTTTTTGATGTGCTCTTGGTTCCTTTGCTTGAGCAATAGCACCATTATTATCACAATAAAGGTCTATTGGATTAGCAATACTAGGAACCACTTCAAGTTCAGTTATGAACTTCTTAATCCAAACAGCTTCCTTTGCAGCATCCGATGCAGCAATATACTCAGCTTCTGTTGTAGAATCAGCGGTTGTACTTTGCTTGGAACTCTTCCAGCTTATAGCTCCACCATTTAACATAAACACAAAACCCGATTGCGATCGGCTATCATCTTTGTCGGTTTGGAAGCTTGCATCCGTGTAAGCATTTACAACGAGATCATCTTCCATTCCTCCATAGACCAAAAACGAGTCTTTAGTTCTTCTCAAGTACTTAAGAATCGCTTTTACAGCTATCCAGTGATTTTCGCCAGGGTCGGATTGGTATCTACTTGTCATGCTCAAAGCATAAGATACATCCGGCCTAGTACAAATCATGGCATACATGATGGACCCAATTGCCGAAGCATATGGAACATCATTCATTTTCTCACGCTCATCATTTGTCTTAGGACATTGAGTCTTGCTTAGAGAAACTCCATGTAACACGGGCAAGGTGCCTCTCTTAGAATTTTCCATACGGAATCTTCTAATGACCTTGTCAATGTATGTACTTTGGCTTAAACCAAGTAGCCTTCTTGATCTATCTCTATAGATCTTAATGCCAAGAATATATTCGGCTTCACCCATATCTTTCATTGCGAAGCACTTTCCTAACCAAGTCTTTACAGACTGAAGTGTAGGAATGTCGTTTCCAATGAGCAATATGTCATCCACATATAAAATAAGGGATATCACTATGCTCCCACTAATCTTCTTGTATACACAAGGCTCATCTTCGTTCTTGATGAAACCAAAATCTTTGACCGATTCATCAAAACGGAGATTCCAACTCCTAGAAGCTTGCTTCAATCCATAGATGGATCTCTGCAATTTGCATACCTTAGAATCTTGTTCAAAACCTTCTGGTTGTGTCATATACACATCCTCTTGTAGTTTTCCATTCAGGAAAGCGGTTTTGACGTCCATCTGCCATATTTCATAGTTATGATATGCGGCAATGGCAAGCAAAATTCTTATAGACTTGATCATTGCTACGGGTGAAAAGGTCTCATCATAGTCAATACCATGAACTTGCCTATAACCCTTCGCTACAAGCCTAGCTTTGTAAGTATGCACCTTCCCATCCATGTCAGTCTTCTTCTTGAAGACCCATTTGCATCCTATGGTTTTTACACCTTCGGCACATCAATCAAATTCCAAACTTGATTGTCTTGCATGGATTGCAATTCGGATTCCATGGCTCCAAGCCACTTGTCCGAATCAGGAGAAGACATCGCCTCTTGTAGGTTGACGGTTCATCATTCTCAATGATTTCTACCTCATTACTATCCGTTACGAGAAATCCATATCTCTCGGGCTCGGATCGTAACCTACTAGATCTGCGAGTTGCTTGTGTATTTTGAACAGGTTCCACAACTCCTTGTGGTTCTTGTTCTTGTTCCACTATTGGTTCAATGTTATTTTCTGGGTCTCGAATTTCTTCAATATTTATTTTACTCCCACTGATTTCTTTAGAGAGAAACTCTTTCTCTAGAAAGATACCAGTTCGGGCAACAAACACTTTGTTGTCCTCTCGATTGTAAAAGTAATATCCTTTAGTTTCCTTAGGATATCCCACGAAAATACATTTATCAGATTTGTGTGTAAGTTTGTCTGAGACAAGTCTTTTGACAAAAGCTTCACAACCCCAAATCTTCATGAAAGATAGACAAGGCTTCTTTCCGCTCCACATCTCATATGGAGTCTTTTGAACTGATTTAGTTGGAACACGATTTAGTGTGAAAGCAGCGGTTTCTAGAGCGTAACCCCAAAAGGATATTGGAAGATCAATTTGACTCATCATTGATCGAACCATGTCTAACAAAGTCTGATTCCTCCTCTCGGACACACCATTCCATTGTGGTGTTCCGGGTGGAGTCAATTGTGAAACTATTCCACAATTCTTTAGATGATCATCAAATTCTTGACTCAAGTATTCACCACCACGATCTGATCGAAGTGCCTTAATACTTTTGCCAAGTTGTTTTTCTACTTCATTTTGAAATATTCTAAATATCTCAAACGCTTCACTTTTATGTTTCATTAGGTAAACATACCCAAATCTACTATAATCATCAGTGAAGGTTATGAAGTATTGAAATCCTCCCCTAGCATTGCTACTTAATGGTCCGCATATATCGGAATGTATCAACCCCAATAAGTCGCTTGCCCTTTCACCCAACTTGGTAAAAGGTGTCTTAGTCATTTTTCCAAGAAGACACGACTCACAAGTGTCATATGACTCGAGGTCACATGAACCTAAAAGTCCGTCCCCATGGAGTTTTGAGATACGCTTCTCATTAATATGACCAAGACGGCAATGCCACAAATAAGTATGATTTACATCATTAGGTTTAGATTTCTTATTCACATGATAGACATTGTCATTATTTTCATTCTTGACATCCAAGATATAAAGGCCATTAAATGAATTAGCAATACCATAAAGCACATCATTTAAGTAAATGGAAAATTTCTTATTCTCAATAAGAAACTTAAAACCTTCATTATCCAAACAAGAAATTGAAATAATATTTCTGCTTAAATCAGGAACATAATAACAATTGTTCAAACAAGAATTAATCCGGAAGGTAAAGTGACTTCATAAGTCCCTACGGCTAATGCAGCAACTCTTGCTCCATTTCCCATGCGTAGATCTACTTCACCTTCTTTAAGCAGTCTCCTATTCTTTAGTCCCTGCACATTTAGACAAATGTGAGAACCACATCCGGTATCCAATACCCAGGAATCAGTGGTAGAAAGGAGAATATCTATCATATAGATACCTGAATTCGACGCAGCCTTGCTGCCCTTCTTCTTCTTTTGCTCTTCCAAGAAAGCCTTGCAATTACGTTTCCAATGACCAATTTCTTGACAATGGAAAACAAATTGCATCCTTTTGTGTATTGGGTTTTGCCTCAGAAGCCTTGGCAACCTTTGCCTTGCTTATCTTGGGTTTGACAACTTTTGCCTTACCCTTTCCTTTGGCACTAGCCTTCTTCCCATCATGAACCAAGAGCACGGGAGAACCTTTCTCCACAATTTTCATCTCTGCAGTTTTGAGCATCCCATGCAACTCAGAGAGATTCTTATCCATTCCATGCATGTTATAATTCATTACAAACTGATTATAACTTTTAGGCAATGAATTAAGAATGAGATCCGTGGCTAGCTCCAATGGGATTGGATAGCCAAGTTTCTCAAGGTGCTCTACATAACCTTTCATTTTAAGAAAGTGAGGACTCACTTGTTTCCCTTCATTCATTTTACTAGTAGTGAATGCAACAATGGTCTTGTACCTCTCTTGCCTAGCTTGCTCTTGAAACATGGTTCTCAACTCCACGCCTATCTCATAGGCTTCCAATGTTCCAAACTTTGTTGGAGTTTTGAACACATAGCAGCAAGCATGAGACAATTTACATCTCTAGAATCATTACGATGTTTCTTGTAATTGTCCCTTTCCACCCTAGGGGCAGTAGGCGGTGGTTCAGCAGGGAGAGGCCCATCGAGAATGTACAACTTATCTTCTTGCCTAAGAACAATTCTTATGCTTCGGATCCAATCCAAAGTTTGTACCATTCTCTTCGAGCTTATCCTTCTCAGGATCGATCGCAACGACATTGATGAGTGTTATTAGTCATTATCTAAAATATGCAAAATTCCAAAATTAATAAAGTACCGATTTTCATTAAAGAGATAAATAATGTATTTTAAACAAAATACTCCCATAAATTACAACCTTCTTTATACATCCAATGTATAGTATAATTTAAATGGGTTGAGATCCCGCTTTAATCTAATTTTGAGTACGCTTTGGCTCACTGCTCAAAATTAAATCAATTAGGTAGACAACTCTTGTCAATCATATCTCATATGACTCTCAATTCCTTTCATGAGATTCTTAAGAAATCCAATTTCAAAAGCATGTTAAATCTCACTCTTGCCTTAAACCCAAAATGTTTTGACGCTTAATTAAGTCTACCATTTTAAACGCATAGGAAACTCTTATTCACTCATCTTGCTCAAACATGAATAAAATCATGCACCTCCTTTGGCGATGTCGCGACACCGAACCCCGCGGGCCGAGATCGCGAGCTGGACGTCGACCTTAAAACCAAGACTCTAAAATATAGAAGTAAAAATTTCATTTGAACTAAAAGATGATAACACAAGATTTTACAAATCAAGTTTTAAATCAACAAAGTACTCTAAATAAGCTCACAGTTATACCCAAAGAATAAAATATACAATTCTTAATGACGACAAGATGTAAAACTATCCCCAAAAAGGTTATACATTTAAATAATGTAAACGATCCACACAACCGCCCCAAATCTCAATCCTCTCGACGTCCTCCTCGATCTGCGAATCCTAATCCTTTTCCTCCTGGGGGGGGGTAAGAAAAACAAAGATGGAAATAAACGGGGTGAGATAAAATCTCAGTAAGTACTAATGCAACGACATGACATGCTAGTATTGCAATGAATAATAGCAATTAACATAAGACAGATAGCAGCGGGATAAGTGACATACGTAATCAATTATATAAATAAACATATAAAACAAATGAGAGGCTCCTATCGCAACGTCCCATACCGATTTGGAAATAACGACCAGCTCAACATGCAACACATAAAGCTGAAAATAAACACTCATTAAGTGGATACGTAGCCAAGGTTTCATACCAACTGAAGAACCAAATAAAGGTCGCGCGCAGCTTCAATAATCAACAATCAACATCTTCATAGCAGCATGAAAGCTCGAAGAGAAAACCCCGGTAACGGAATCAAGGACCAAGAGAAGTGTCACAAGGACGGGAGACATGCACAAAGTCATGCTCCAAGGAAAGCAATGCACACAAGGGAGCTAGCTCTTCTCACATACAAGGCCAATTGGAGGAGGGTAATAAGGGGCAAAACAATGGTCAACAATCACAATGGACTTGGCTGTGCCATTCATAATGTTTCGCATCGCCAAAACACACACAAAATACCACTGGAATTTCAAGTAAGGCTAAGTAATAAAATACTAGCACAATAAACAACCATTGTTCCAAAGTAGGGAATCATACCAATTAATCACCAAAAAGATGCAAACGATTTCTCAGAAGAGTTCAACAACAATAAACACAACGAGTTTCTCATAAAAGAGGCACAAACAACGATAACGGAGTTTCTCATAAAGAGCACAACAACACATGATTATTAGAACCCGATCATTCCATAAAGAGGAACCATACCAGATACATTCCAAAGATGATACTCAACCATTCATCATACTGGGATCCAAAGTAGGAATCCAGAATGAGTAACCTTAAGATAATCAAATCGTAAGTACCAAATCGCCAATCACGCTTTACCTCCGACCCTAACGAACAATTCTAAACACCCCAAACGAATCCAAAAGGTTACTCTTATTAGAACATGATCACGACCGGACTAAACCCTACACCTTAGTGTTCCAAACAGCCCTCTAGGTACTATAGGACATCGCCTAAAACCTATACTAGTTTACGCGAAATTCAATTCGGTTGGAACAAACACGGACACATCATAAGATGCCCAAACAACACTTGATCAATTACATAGCTCTATTGTTCACAAAGGAACCAATTTTAATTACTAAAGTGTTCCACAACATTAACTTAAGTCAACTAGGGTGGTACTTCGAGCCTAGATCGGGCTTGGACCTTAAAACAATCAATAACAAAGAGGCTCAGAACAGCTGGTATGGGCGGTAGGCCCATAGCCAGTCTGGGCGGTCGCCCAAAACCCAACCCCAAGCCCAAAACCCACTGACTTCCTGGGCGGTCGCCCAACCCAAAAGTGGGCGGTCGCCTAATCACTTTGCTCAGATTCTCTGGATTAACTGATCCCATGGGCGGTCGCCCAAACCCATCATGGGCGGTCGCCCACGCACCCAGGTCGCGGAAAACGGCCAAAACCAACTGGGTTTCTCCCAAATTTCCACCCAACAACATAATCAAACCCAAAATGCTTCTAATAGGTATACTAAGATACCCAAACACCCTATGGACCTAAAACAACTCATAAACATCATTTAATCTACTCAATCCAAGGGATGATTCAACACCAAAACTTCACAAAATGGGATAAAATGCAAATCATCTCAAAATCAACCCAAGAAGCAAAGAAATGGTAATCATAGTATCAACTAAGCATGGAATGAACATTTTTAGCAAAATGGGGGAAAAGAACTTACCTGCAAATTCTCAAGGTTGACGGAATTCAAATATTTTTGACTCTACGCGATCCTAGCGACGATCTAAACAATGTTCATGATTTAAGAAATGAACATAATGAGAGGAAGATGGAGAAAAAGAAGAGAGAAGGAAGAGAAAAGAAACTTACCTTTTCTAGCTAGAGAGAGAGGAAGAAGGTGCTGGGAATTGAGGTGAAGGATGAGGGAGAGGTGAGGGAGGAGGGGGAAGTAGGGAGGATTATTTCCAAAATATTACACTCGGGCCCCTCCCCCATCTATGCACGCTTATTGTACTCCCGACTAACTATTAAGACCCAACACTTCACACTAGCCAAATAACTCAATACAAAGCTAGGCACAAATATTATAACACATAATTGCACACATAATTATTTAAATAAATAATAATTTAAATAAATAACTAAGCAAATAATTAAATAAAAATCATTTAATTACTAATAAAATAGAGCCTATATTTCGGGTCGTGACAGGCACTCCCCTTAAAGAAAATTCGACCCGAATTTTAACGAGACT
>JAOWBW010000030.1:1044174-1167842 GCA_026119855.1 Campanula takesimana
ATATATTTTTAAAAATATAAATGATTTCTTAATAAAAATATTATAGTAAATTGACACAACGAAATAAACACCTTATTAAGCAAAAAAGGAAAAAAATACGAAAATGTACAAAAACTTATTAAAAAAAAATTAGAAGCCCGTTTGAGGCTTAAATTACTTTTTTTTTTTTTTGAACTCTGCGTCAAGGGGCTTTGCCCTATGACTTTGTGTTCGTCTCGCTCCGACGTTCGATGATATGTGGGTGCGTTCTGTTGTTCACCAGGAGTCAAAAGTTACGACTGTTTTCGCGCACGCGCGCGAATGTGTTCAAAAACTTCAACGCCTTAACGTCCGCATAGTAATTTTTCACTACATATTGATCAAAATTTAATATTTTTAATAAATAAAACATTTTAAAAGTATCATATAAAAATCAATTTACATGCAAAGTTGACTACTTGTACCAAATTAAAGATAAATGACATATTTATCCTTGCTTAATCGAGATTACACTTTTGCCCTTGATAGTGACATTTTAGGAGGGAAGTTGATTTTCTTGTTATTAATATAGTATAGATAGATAGATATAGATGTGTAGTTTTCCACAACATATTGATTAAATTTTTTTTTTTTCACAAATTTAAAAAAGTATAAATTATCAAAATAAATATATATATACATGCAAAGTTGACTACTTCTACCAAATTAAATTAAAGATACGACGTTCGATTTGATTATGAACGGTGCGTTATGTGGTTCATCCGGAGTTAAAAGTTATGACGGTTTTCGCGCACGCGCGAATGCTTCCAAAAACTTCAACGCCTTAACGTCCGTTATAGTTATTTTTCACTATAGATTGATCAAAATTAAATATTTTACTAATAAAACATTTAAAAAGTATCATATAAAAATCAATTTACATGCAAAGTTGACTACTTGTACCAAATTAAAGATAATGACATATTTATCCTTGTTTAGTGGAGATTACACTTTTTCCCTTGATAGTGACATTTTTGGAAGGGAAAGTGACTTTCTTGTTATTAATATAGTATAGATATAGATTTCAAGGACAATTATACACAATGTGAAAACTCATAGGCCAACTCTGTAATCCGTTGGATGAAAATTTATCAGGGGGTCCACAAAGATTTATTACAATCCAACGGATTAGGAGTTTCACTATGAGTTTTCCTATACGTATCATTATCCTTATTTCAATATCCGATTTTCCTAAATTTATATAAACAAAATTCATTTGACTAGTGTTCTAACCCGTGCGATGCACGGAAAAATCTCATTTATTTAACAGTTAAATAATGGTCTAATGGCTGCATTAAGAATCATACAATTACAAAAATACTCACTTTATTTTGTAATTGAAAATTAAATGAATATGCCAAGGGAATGAGATACATATTGAACAAAAACATTTGAGATATTGAATATAACTTTAGATGGTAGTTGTTTTTGCGAATAATAATCTTGTTGACTATCGTTTTACTTCCTCCGTCCCAAATTGATAGCCACGTTTGATTATTCATCCTTTTTATTGATATAAAGACTTGCATCATAAAACATAATTGTTAATGCACTTTACAACTTAAAATGTACTTAAATCATTTTGGGACATATTGATTATAAGAAAAATATTCTATTTTAATGACGGCTTCATCCGTCCCAGTAAATATGCACTTTTTCAATCACACATAAACCCTAATATCAAGTCTCTTAAATGTGTCAACAAACCACATTCAAGCATTCTATTGTTACATCTAGATATTGTGTTGTCAAAAGACAAGTGTGAAATAGTTTAGTAAAGGCGATAAATCACAAAACATCAAAGTTGTGGAATTCATTTGCTACTCCTAAACATCTAAAATTAGGTAGTGGATGCACTGTATGGAATATACTAATAAAAAAAAAAAAGAAACAATAACATAAGGAACGTTTTATTTATTTTAGTTGTTTTCTTTAAAAAGACGGATATATATTTTTTTGATTATATTTAACTGTGTTTGGTCGAAATCAAAGGAAAAGTTGTATCAATAGAACAAACACGTTTCTTAAAATAAAAAATAAAAATAAAAAATTGAACAAACACGTTGCAACAACATACATTGTCTACCTATTTAACATGGCACGAAGTCTATGAACTTTTAGGGTTTTGGCAACATGGAATTTAAAGGAAATATTTATGGGACATTTCAAAGATTAAAACCAAAGTAACTAATGATTTTCTTTTAAGCGAAAAACTATTGATAACTTAAGTTAATGTAAGAAGCTTCTCCCTCCGTCTAACGATTTTCACATTTGACTAATCAAACTTTAAAGGTTATGAACACTTGCTTCATTAGCCATGTTATGTTTATCTACATTTAAGCCCAAATTGGTAGAAATGGGAAAAACTTTTTGGGACAATAAAAAATAGCAAGTGAGAAGATCATTTTGGGACGGATGAAGTATTTTCAAGTTTTTCTGAGAAGAAAACAATTTCAGAGATAGTCTCGTGAAAGTCAAAAAGGCATGGAATCTTTTCTAGTAGGATAACTAATTCTTGAGTCCAGCCTTCCCATCTTCTTTCATTATCTACTTTCGGAAATAATAAAGTTACAAAATGTGGTTTACAAAATGAGATGTCATAATTACATTGCTGTTTTTAATTGGAGTGTGTTGGGTTCCACTATCGATGTAGTCAATTAAATATCGCCACCACACTTTGTATCCTTCATTTTGTAAACCTAGCATTGACCATCTACTTTTTTTCTATTTGGGAAAGTCAACTTATTTTTGTAGTTTCGTCAAATAAAGAGAAGTACATAATACCTTTAGTACTCAATATAAATAGATAATACATAAATAGACGTTGTAACAACGTAGTACTCCCTCTGTCCCAGAATGATAGTCCCCCTATTTTCCCCTATTCATGAGTTTTACTAAGGAACTTTAAATAATGATTAAGGCTACTTTTCTAATGAAATTTTTGAAATTCTTCTCGATACACTATTATAAATACTATTAATATCAATTTTTAGATTCACATTAACATAATTATAAGTAGCATTTATAACTGCTCAAAGTTCTCTCGTAGTAACAATGAAAAAAAGTGGACTATCTTTCATATTTAAGGAGGGAGTATTAGAGCAGCAGCAAGAAAACGAAATACATAACTTGATTACAACACATAACTTGGAAATTTTTTTTTGAAAATTACATAATCTGCCTCGATATGGGTTGTTAGGAAAGAAAGAAGAAATGAAACGACCCATTTGACACACTCAAAAACAACCACCCGACTTATTATTTACTATTTACTTTTTCTCTATTATCCAACTATCTACACTTACAATACATCATCAATTTATTAGTGTGTCGGGTCCACAATTAATTCAACAAATAAAATATCGCTACCTCACTTTGTATCCATTATTTTGTAAACTTTTTTTGTGACCCTAGCACAACCAAAAAAAAAAAGAAAAAAAAATGAAATACGCAAAATGGCAAGCTCGACGTCAAGCCCAAACATAACCCACACATTACACCTAATACCCAAACCTTAATCGTTTCTCTTCCATAAATTTCTCGAGAGTTTCTTCTCCTGATCTACTCTTTGGAAACCCAAGCAACCCCCACTTTTCTACTCCATTTTCCCTGTCCTCAAAAAAAAAAATGAAAAATAAATAAAAAAAATCACAACAACTACAACCAATTTCATGTGTTTATCATCCTTTCAAAATATTGAAACCAAGATAGCACTTGTTTTTTTTAGTTGGGGGAATAAGCTCAAAATACTTTATACATGCATGCTAATTATAATGAAGGCATTCAAGTACAATTAATATTTTATTACAATGCATGAGTCACCCAGTAGAACAATAACAATATGATTATTGGGAGAAGAATTTCGGCAAAAAGAAAGAAATGGATACCTAGTAATATTATTTTAATATTACATCTAACAACACAATTTTCTATCTATTGGTTTAAATCAGGGAGTGAAATGTTGCGTACCTTGATTTCTTTCATCAAAATTTGATCTTTACCTCCATATCAAAGTTGAACTATAAATCCTCATAATGTGATGTTTCTTCTGTGCCTGTAAATACTAATTGGAATTAGAGACTTCATATGGTGGAGTTAACAACCATTATTCACCTACCAAGATAGAAATGGAGGAAACGTACCGTTCAGTTTCACTGGCTGCCAACGCCGCTTCTTCCACCGGCGTTTTTTTAACCAAACTGATTAACAACCTTGCTCCTTCATTTATTCTTTTTTCTATCTTTTTTGCCTTCGTTTATTCGTTGGTGTGTGTTTTGGTGGGTGAGTTTGTGTAGTGAAGAGGGAGAAGAGAGAGGTCTTAAAACAGTCAATGAGAGGAAGAAGTTTTTGAAAAGAAAAGGTTGTATCGATCAGTGTGAACCTTTCTCCTCTCAATCCGCAAGTTGCGTTTGCGTGTAAACATGGAATGACATTTCCACTGTTTTTAACATGTTGCAGCAGTGAAAAGAGTTCAAAAGCGGTCAACTTGGATGAGGACAAATGAATTATCAGAAAGCAAACTTGGAAAAGGGTAGATGAATTCTTGGAAAGCGATGTTGGTAGTGGTGCCCTAGGCACGTTTAATAAACGTTGTAATTGTTATCATTTATTTCATATCAATAAAGAGATGTTTTGATTATTATTGTTGTTCATGTTTACTTATAATAATCTCCGTCCCTAGTACTTGTTAAGCACTAGTATAAAGGCTAAATGATCATGGGATGATCATGTTAGATTTATGGGTACTTGTTTGGAACAAGGTACTGGACATGACCCGCTTTATGAGATTTATGTCATGGTCTATGTCATACATATATCTCATATTAGTTATGTCATTTGAATCCTTAGACATGAAGTTATTATAGTCTTCCACTTGATGAACATTATGTTTGACATATTCAAACGCTACTTTTAACCGAGTAGTTATAAAGGGTATGATTGGCATAATCGGATTCACGTAGGGAAGAATAATAAGCTAAATGGATTTGTCCCTCCTCGGAGAGATGTCAAGCTTGGGCCTCTCGTAGGAATGATGTTGATGAAATGTTCGGCCGGACTCAAATGGATTGATTGGATCAATAGCATTTGGATTATCAACATATTCGGAATCAAGAAAGTATTGAACAAAACAAGTTGACTCTTTGACCATGACTTGTGTTCAATGACATCGTGGACAAAGGGATTGTGACATATTCTAAAGGAATGCGAACTTGTATCTAGTTATACTATTTGGGTAGGTATGACGGTTTGCTAGAACCTAATCATATCTTATGGTTTCATGTTTGAACCCATTGCCAACTTAGTATAATCCTAGAGGGTCACACACAATAGAACGAATCTTTAAAAGGACTACATTGGAATTTTGGAAATTCTGGACTTTCTGAGAAGTGGGCGACCGCACAGTATGGACTGGGCGGCCGCACACTTATCTCAGTTTTGTACCAGTTTTTCTTCAGATAGTTGTGCGACCGCACAAAGGCTTTTGGGCGGCCGCACAGTGCTGTCGGGTGGCAGATTCCTAATTTGATTAGGAAACGAATTTTGGACGGATTTTGACACAAGTTTCCTATTTGGAATAGGTCATACTTGTGTATAAAAGACCAAAATTCGGCCAGCACTGAAGGCCAATGATTTTGTGAGTCTCAAAGAGTTTGAGAGAGGGTTTATTTTGTTCCAAGACATTCTTGGTTGAGGAACAAAATAATACACAAAATAAATTCCATATAGTTCTTTTGATTGTGAAAAAGTGTTTCACAATTTGGTCTAGCAACCAAGATCAAAGAAGCTCCTTTGATATTCGCTCGAAGTGTGGATACCGCTAGAGGGTGAAAATCATCATCTTCAAAGTTCGTGTTCAAGCTTTGTGATCGTGATCAAGTCTTCAAACCTCCACCAAAGACCAAGAGAATTTGATAGCCATCAAGGGTTAGTTTATTCCTTTATTCTTATGTTGTATTTGATTTAATCATATGAACGGTTCCATGGCTTTGGGTTTCAAAATTTTAAATGCTAATTTCCGCTGCTCATGTTTGATCGAAACCCAACAGTGGTATCAGAGCCCCGTTCATGTTGATTATTTCAATACCTAGATCATGTTATGTGTATATATAAATTGTTTATGTGCCTTGCATGATTTGAATATTGGAATATATGTTGTTTATGTGTTTTTGTGATTTTATGTGGTTTATCGTTTTGCAACTTTAATCGCACGATTCAATCGCAATAAATAAATTATGGTGGATTCAGAATTGTTGATTATTAATTTTTGATTGGATCAAAGTTTTAATAATCGGGGAAAAACGATTTTGAGACAAAATTTTCGAACTTCAAAATTCTGTACATTCTGATCAGTTTGGGGCGACCGCATATAATCACTTGGGCGGCCGCACATATTTGGGCGACCGCACAGTGAATTTTGGGCGGCCGCACATAAGGATCAGATTGTCTGATTTTTTGGTTGAAATCAGAATTTGGAATTTCGATAAATTCGACAAAACCAGTAACAGAACTAGTCCAGACTTGTGATCTGGAATGGGTTTTGGGTAGTTGGTTTGTGTGTGGATTTTGGGGTTTGATTTTCCTATTTGTTTTAGTCTTGTGATTCCTAGATTGGTTCAAGTTTTGAATGGCTAATCTGCGTTCATCGAGATTGTGTTTCCCAAAATTGATCGCAATCAAAGTTTCAAAGATAAAACGAAGTTAGAATTATGAAGAGTTCATAATTGCTAAAATTGAGAAACAAAGTTCTTGATTCAATGATTGGAGATCCATGTGGAATTGTGAATGCAATTGGCCTACGTTCATCGAGACCATCTATTGCTTAGTTTCGGCCACATGGACTACTTTCTTGGTTTCTTGAATTAGTGCAGGATTGTGGTTGCCTAATGGCTTAGTTCGACCGCGCTTCTTGTTGTCTTGATTTGGAGATAATAACCAAAGTTGAAATAGTCTCATCCTCATAATTATAGAGAAACTAATGACACATAAATATCATGATTAAATTAATGGGATTAATTTAGTGGCTAAACTTGATGTGTAACATGTTTATATTATGTGCTCATAAATGTGTTATATGCTATATGTGATGAACCTTCAAAGAAAGTTTTAAGTCTTTTATTGCCATGCCATGATTAAAACACTTGTTAGTACATGAGTGATTTTAATGTAGATTCGCCCTAGCGAGATGCATTAATTTGTTTATGTATGAGCAAGATAGATAGTGTGGGCACGCCCTAGCGGGACACATTAACTGTGCGTTTAAAATGGTTAGACTTAATTGGGCGTCAAAACAGTTTTGGGCCTAAGCAAAGATGAGGTTTAACATGCTTTTTGAAATTTGATTTCTTAAAGAATCTCATAAAAGGAACTAAGAGTCATATGAGATATGATTGACAAGAGTGTCTACCTAATTAATTTGATTTTGTGTAATCCGCCTTAGCGGACTTGAAATTAAATTAAAGTTGGATCTTAACCCATTTAAATTATATTATACATTGGATGTATATGAAGGTTATATAATTTAGTGGGAGTATTTTGTTTGAAAAATACATTATTTATCTCTTTAATGAAAATCGGTACTTATTAAATTTTGGAAATTTTTGCATATTTGTAGATAATGACTAATAACACTCAATCAATGTCGTTGCGATCGATCCTTGAGAAGGATAAGCTCGAAGAGAATGGTACCAACTTTATGGATTGGATCCGTAGCATAAGAATCGTTCTTAGGCAAGAAGATAAGTTGTACATTCTCGATGGGCCTCTCCCCGCTGAACCACCGCCTACTGCCCCTAGGGTAGAAAGAGACAATTACAAGAAACATCGTAATGATTCTAGAGATGTAAGTTGTCTCATGCTTGCTGCTATGTGTTCAAAACTCCAACAAAGTTTGGAACATTTGGAAGCCTATGAGATAGGCGTGGAGTTGAGAACCATGTTTCAAGAGCAAGCTAGGCAAGAGAGGTACAAGACCATTGTTGCATTCACTACTAGTAAAATGAATGAAGGGCAACAAGTGAGTCCTCACTTTCTTAAAATGAAAGGTTATGTAGAGCACCTTGAGAAACTTGGCTATCCAATCCCATTGGAGCTAGCCACGGATCTCATTCTTAATTCATTGCCTAAAAGTTATAATCAGTTTGTAATGAATTATAACATGCATGGAATGGATAAGAATCTCTCTGAGTTGCATGGGATGCTCAAAACTGCAGAGATGAAAATTGTGGAGAAAGGTTCTCCCGTGCTCTTGGTTCATGATGGGAAGAAGCCTGGTGCCAAAGGCAAGGGCAAGGCAAAAGTTGTCAAACCCAAGATAAGCAAGGCAAAGGTTGCCAAGGCTTCTGAGGCAAAACCCGATTCACAAAAGGATGCAATCTGTTTCCATTGTCCAGAAATTGGTCATTGGAAACGTAATTGCAAGGCTTTCTTGGAAGAGCAAAAGAAGAAGAAGAGCAGCAAGGCTGCGTCGACTTCAGGTATCTATATGATAGATATTCTCCTTTCTACCACTGATTCTTGGGTATTGGATACCGGATGTGGTTCTCACATTTTTCTAAATGTGCAGGGACTAAAGAATAGGAGACTCCTTAAAGAAGGTGAAGTAGATCTACGCGTGGGGAATGGAGCAAGAGTTGCTGCATTAGCCGTAGGGACTTATGAAGTCACTTTACCTTCCAGATTAATTCTTGTTTTGAACAATTGTTATTATGTTCCGGATTTAAGCAGAAATATTATTTCAATTTCTTGTTTGGATAATGAAGGTTTTAAGTTTCTTATTGAGAATAAGAAATTTTCTATTTATTTAAATGATGTGCTTTATGGTATTGCTAATTCATTTAATGGCCTTTATATCTTGGATGTCAAGAATGAAAATAATGTCTATCATGTAAATAAGAAATCTAAACCTAATGATGTAAATCATACTTATTTGTGGCATTGCCGTCTTGGTCATATTAATGAGAAGTGTATCTCAAAACTCCATGGGGACGGACTTTTGGGTTCATGTGACTTAGAGTCATATGATACTTGTGAGTCGTGTCTTCTTGGAAAAATGACTAAGACACCTTTTACCAAGTTGGGTGAAAGGGCAAGCGACTTATTGGGGTTGATACATTCCGATGTATGCGGACCATTAAGTAGCAATGCTAGGGGAGGATTTCAATACTTCATAACCTTCACTGATGATTATAGTAGATTTGGATATGTTTACCTAATGAAACATAAAAGTGAAGCATTTGAGATATTTAGAATATTTCAAAATGAAGTAGAAAAACAACTTGGCAAAAGTATAAAGGCACTTCGATCAGATCGAGGTGGTGAATACTTAAGTCAAGAATTTGACGATCATCTAAAGAATTGTGGAATAGTTTCACAATTGACTCCGCCCGGAACACCACAATGGATTGGTGTATCTGAGAGGAGAAATCGGACTTTGTTAGACATGGTTCGATCAATGATGAGTCAAGTTGATCTTCCAATATCCTTTTGGGGTTACGCCCTAGAAACCGCTGCTTTCACACTAAATCAAGTTCCAACTAAATCGGTTCCAAAGACTCCATATGAGATGTGGAGTGGAAAGAAACCTAGTTTATCTTTCATAAGGATTTGGGGTTGCGAAGTTTATGTCAAGAGACTTATCTCTGACAAACTAGCACACAAATCTGATAAATGTATTTTCGTGGGATATCCTAAGGAAACTAAAGGATATTACTTTTACAACCGAGAGGACAACAAAGTGTTTGTTGCCCGAAGTGGTGTCTTTCTAGAGAAAGAGTTTCTCTCCAAAGAAATCAGTGGGAGTAAAATAAATCTTGAAGAAATTTGAGACCCAGAAAATAACATTGAACCAATAGTGGAACAAGAACAAGAACCACAAGGAGTTGTGGAACCTGTTCAAAATACACAAGCATCTCGCAGATCTAGTAGGTTACGATCCGAGCCCGAGAGATATGGATTTCTCGTAACGGATAGTAATGAGGTAGAAATCATTGAGAATGATGAACCGTCAACCTACCAAGAGGCGATGTCTTCTCCTGATTCGGACAAGTGGCTTGGAGCCATGGAATCCGAATTGCAATCCATGCAAGACAATCAAGTTTGGAATTTGATTGATGCGCCCGAAGGTGTAAAAACCATAGGATGCAAATGGGTCTTCAAGAAGAAGACTGACATGGATGGGAAGGTGCATACTTACAAAGCTAGGCTTGTAGCGAAGGGTTATAGGCAAGTTCATGGTATTGACTATGATGAGACTTTTCACCCGTAGCAATGATCAAGTCTATAAGAATTTTGCTTGCCATTGCCGCATATCATGACTATGAAATATGACAGATGGACGTCAAAACCGCTTTCCTGAATGGAAAACTCCAAGAGGATGTGTATATGACACAACCAGAAGGTTTTGAACAAGATTCTAAGGTATGCAAATTACAAAGATCCATCTATGGATTGAAGCAAGCTTCAAGGAGTTGGAATCTCCGTTTTGATGAATCGGTCAAAGAGTTTGGTTTCATCAAGAACGAAGATGAGCCTTGTATATACAAGAAGATTAGTGGGAGCATAGTGCTATTCCTTATTTTATACGTGGATGACATATTGCTCATTGGAAACGACATTCCTACACTCCAGTCTGTGAAGACTTGGTTAGGAAAGTGCTTCGCAATGAAAGATATGGGTGAAGCCGCATATATACTTGGCATTAAGATCTATAGAGATAGATCAAGGAGGCTACTTGGTTTAAGCCAAAGTACATACATTGACAAGGTCATTAGAAGATTCCGTATGGAAAATTCTAAGAGAGGCACCTTGCCCGTGTTACATGGAGTTTCTCTAAGCAAGACTCAATGTCCTAAGACAAAAGATGAGCGTGAGAAAATGAATGATGTTCCATATGCTTCGGCAATTGGGTCCATCATGTATGCCATGATTTGTACTAGGCCGGATGTGTCTTATGCTTTGAGTATGACAAGTAGATACCAATCCGACCCTGGCGAAAATCACTGGATAGCTGTAAAAGCGATTCTTAAGTACTTGAGAAGAACTAAAGACTCGTTTTTAGTCTATGGAGGAATGGAAGATGATCTCGTTGTAAATGCTTACACGGATGCAAGCTTCCAAACCGACAAAGATGATAGCCGATCGCAATCGGGTTTTGTGTTTATGTTAAATGGTGGAGCTGTAAGCTGGAAGAGTTCCAAGCAAAGTACAACCGCTGATTCTACAACAGAAGCTGAGTATATTGCTGCATCGGATGCTGCAAAGGAAGCTGTTTGGATTAAGAAGTTCATAACTGAACTTGAAGTGGTTCCTAGTATTGCTAATCCAATAGACCTTTATTGTGATAATAATGGTGCTATTGCTCAAGCAAAGGAACCAAGAGCACATCAGAAATCTAAACACATACTTAGGCGTTTTCATATCATTCGAGAGATCGTTGATAGGGGAGACGTAAATATATGCAGAGTACCTACTGATGACAATGTTGCGGACCCGATAACAAAGGGACTTCCAAAGCTAAACATGATGGTCATGTTAGGTCCATGGGTATTAGATACATGGGAGATTGGGCCTAGGGAAAGTGGGAGATTGTTGGTAGTGGTGCCCTAGGCACGTTTAATAAACGTTGTAATTGTTATCATTTATTTCATATCAATAAAGAGATGTTTTGATTATTATTGTTGTTCATGTTTACTTATAATAATCTCCGTCCCTAGTACTTGTTAAGCACTAGTATAAAGGCTAAATGATCATGGATGATCATGTTAGATTTATGGGTACTTGTTTGGAACAAGGTACTGGACATGACCCGCTTTATGAGATTTATGTCATGGTCTATGTCATACATATATCTCATATTAGTTATGTCATTTGAATCCTTAGACATGAAGTTATTATAGTCTTCCACTTGATGAACATTATGTTTGACATATTCAAACGCTACTTTTAACCGAGTAGTTATAAAGGGTATGATTGGCATAATCGGATTCACGTAGGGAAGAATAATAAGCTAAATGGATTTGTCCCTCCTCGGAGAGATGTCAAGCTTGGGCCTCTCGTAGGAATGATGTTGATGAAATGTTCGGCCGGACTCAAATGGATTGATTGGATCAATAGCATTTGGATTATCAACATATTCGGAATCAAGAAAGTATTGAACAAAACAAGTTGACTCTTTGACCATGACTTGTGTTCAATGACATCGTGGACAAAGGGATTGTGACATATTCTAAAGGAATGCGAACTTGTATCTAGTTATACTATTTGGGTAGGTATGACGGTTTGCTAGAACCTAATCATATCTTATGGTTTCATGTTTGAACCCATTGCCAACTTAGTATAATCCTAGAGGGTCACACACAATAGAACGAATCTTTAAAAGGACTACATTGGAATTTTGGAAATTCTGGACTTTCTGAGAAGTGGGCGACCGCACAGTATGGACTGGGCGGCCGCACACTTATCTTAGTTTTGTACCAGTTTTTCTTCAGATAGTTGTGCGACCGCACAAAGGCTTTTGGGCGGCCGCACAGTGCTGTCGGGTGGCAGATTCCTAATTTGATTAGGAAACGAATTTTGGACGGATTTTGACACAAGTTTCCTATTTGGAATAGGTCATACTTGTGTATAAAAGACCAAAATTCGGCCAGCACTGAAGGCCAATGATTTTGTGAGTCTCAAAGAGTTTGAGAGAGGGTTTATTTTGTTCCAAGACATTCTTGGTTGAGGAACAAAATAATACACAAAATAAATTCCATATAGTTCTTTTGATTGTGAAAAAGTGTTTCACAATTTGGTCTAGCAACCAAGATCAAAGAAGCTCCTTTGATATTCGCTCGAAGTGTGGATACCGCTAGAGGGTGAAAATCATCATCTTCAAAGTTCGTGTTCAAGCTTTGTGATCGTGATCAAGTCTTCAAACCTCCACCAAAGACCAAGAGAATTTGATAGCCATCAAGGGTTAGTTTATTCCTTTATTCTTATGTTGTATTTGATTTAATCATATGAACGTTCCATGGCTTTGGGTTTCAAAATTTTAAATGCTAATTTCCGCTGCGCATGTTTGATCGAAACCCAACAAGCGACACATCACTAACCAAAGTTGTTGTAGGAGAAATGTTCAGAATCTAGAAATCACTATGACAACATAATACCGAAAATATCCCTATGTTGTAATTGAAATGCCGATTGTACCATTGATTCTTGGAGGGATTCCTTCCTATTCCACGCGTTTTTATCATAGTATAGATGACCTTATTTTTCTTCTATGTGTCAAAACGGAGAAGTTCATCTCTCTCCAAAGTTTGACCAAACACGACAATTCAGTGTATAACCTACACAACAGTCCAGACATTCGCAGCCATTTTGAAATTCTATAAGCTACTAAGATAATTTTATGCCTGAATTAAACTTTCATAGCTTATTTTGGCCGCGGTACACATATAGGACACATTTTAATTTTAAAAAATACTCACTCCGTCCCAACACACCTTGCACTAATATTATTTTTTGGAGGTCCATTGGTAATCCACCTCCCCTAAAATGTTCGAAATTTATAATTATTCTAATGTCCGTCCTTAACTGTCCAAAATATTTTCAAGAATCACACGAATCACAATCCCATTCTCAAATGTCCACTTTCTAAGCACCATCAAAATGATACTCAGCAAACAAAAGAAATATTGTAGTATTTGCTTTAAAAAAACAAATGATACACTTAATATTTAAGAGATCTTAAATATTTTACTAATCTTATTTATATGATCCTCTACTAATCAATATAGAATGAAACCAAAAAAAAAATGTAACCCCATAATCGTGGTAAATCTTCATTTTAAAATTAAATCAAACAAATAATAACAAATAAAAAAATAGTTAATCCATACTTTATTAACGGTTTTCTTTTGCAGCGGTAATTATTTTCGTAAAAAAAAATTGAAGACCTCACCCATCTTACTATACAAACCAAGTGTGGAGATGTTGGGTGGTTGATGCAAATAAGGTCATTTAAAGTTGAATTTAGACTCGCCTTTTCCCTATGTCGGGACAGTAAGAAATTAAATGTCATTGTAAATTGAATAGTAAGAGATGTATCATACCTTTGAGTTTCTAAAAAATATCCATGGCGATAATACCCTAATTCCACCCGACCCCTGTTGTTCTCTTCCGCCCACTTTCAGTACGCCAACACTATCCTCCACCACATTTGTCAATCCTGTCGATGCCGCTTGTTCCTTTTGGCCTCCCTTTTGTATTTAATTGTTCATATCTTCAACAATTCACACAAATAACAGTAAGAAGAGAGTTAGGGGAATGAACTAAGATGGGCCGATGAGATGAAGAAGAGAAACTGTAAAAGACAGATTGATTGGTGATGTGAGTGTAAAAGTAAAGTAGGAGAGAGAGTAAGTGGGATGAATAGTAAATATTCTTTGTCATTTTAGAATAGTGTGACTTATCAATAGGACACCCAAAATGACAATTTGTGCACATAGTTATAGGAGGGGGGTACGACGAATAAAGAAATTGTGAAATATGACGAATCATGGAATACACAATCCACCAATAAATAAACTAATCTTCCTCTGTTGGTTTCAAAAAATAAGGTCACATGCATCAGACAACATCCACTCAATCCTTGTTGGCTCTAATTCACGAATTAGACTGCACAATGGATGCATTTTTTTAGTGTAATTTGAGTGTGAAAAAGAATGTAAATATGAAATTTTTTGAGACATTCATTTTAAGACAGAAGGAGCACTACATATAAATCTAATACTATCTCTATCCGTAAATAAATGTAAGGAACAAAATTCAAATTTACTCTTAGCCAAAGCAAATTTGAAAGTTGTTTTGACATTCATTTTAGGACGGAGGGAGTACATGCTTGAAACTTCCATCACACAGGAATCTATACAAAATCTCAGTTATCAAATAGGAATTAAAATAAATTTCATATATTCAATAGTCACAATAAAAACGATATAGAATGATCAAATCGCATAGTTTTAAGGAAATTCACCCAGATCCAATATAACATTGATATATAGAAAATTTTATAAACACTATGTTTGAAGAGGACGTGAAACTGAACCTGGTTATCCCACTCAGTGACAATAGCATAGGGGAAAGTACGGCACTTAAGAGGCCTCTTCAACGGGGTTTTGAGTTTCCTGCAGTGTCATCGAACAAAACATGCAAACAATTCCAAACATAGGCTTCCATCACAATCACCTGCTTCTATGAGCCTACACAAAATCAAAACTGATGAGAAAATTAAATTCAAACAACTATTTTACATATTAAAGATACACATTTAAGTGCAAATGGAGTAATTATTTTGACAGTACAATGACTGAAATGCCCATCGAAAATCTCCTAATGGCATAACTGGGCGGGAAAGTGAAAATGAGAAGTGCACGCCTTATTCTATTATGATAGATTTGGCCGCTGAAATTAAAGTAAAACTATAGTATGTCCGTCAGTTAACAAAATTGAGAGTGTTTTTCTCTTATAGTTGATGAAAGGCTTGTGTTGTCATAGTCAAATATGAAAGTCAATTTCCCCATATGGAATTGCATAGTTGAGGAAGCAATACCTTTTTTGGCCTACCTAAGAGTCCTAAGATAGGCAAAGCCATTTTGTGTATCACTCTATGTGCCATAAATGATTTAATGGCTCACAATTATTGAGATTGACATTATATTAATATTATTCAAACATGCGAACGGTTGGATTACACGTGGTACATGGAGTGGCACACAAAAATGGTACAAGAGATCTCGATTCCCCTTAGACAGATTAAAATGAGATTGATAATTAAAATTGTACTTTCTTCCAAATAAAATTTCAGCCAACATTTTATTAAAATTAAGGAATAGGTCTATAGTTAGGAAGATGCAAAGACAATGCAAGTGAAGTGTGTGAACTTAGTGGCCATTAGTTTTAGACTTGAACTCAAGTTTCAACGTGTAGGTTGCTAAGTGCTAAGGTGGAGTAATTTACTAAGTTTTCATTGATTATTTATTTATTTTATTTAAAATGTTTGCTTTAGTTGGAGTGAAGTACAGAAACTAATTTTACATAGATTAAAAAAGTAGTTAAAGTAGTAAGAGAAGAGCACAAATGATTAAAAACTCTTAATCAATGACGTGCATTTATTACTATTCTGTAACCGTTAATGCAAATTATGAAGGGTATGCTGGAATAAAGTTACTAAATGGCATTGAAATGCGTTAGAGTTGCTTATATTTGTGGCCACGAAATATCAATTTTTTTTCTTATATTTATGGCCGGGGGAGTAGTACGAAGAACATTGATTACACCTTAAGATGTCTATGCGCTTAAGAATTTTATCTCTGAAAACGTTAAATATTGAAGAAAAAAAGGGTTGCTTTTAATAATATTCCTTCCGTCTGAGAGTATTTTTCTACATTTTCTTTTTAGTCTATTACAGAATATATGTCCACTTTCAAAAATGGCAAAAAAAAATTACTATTCCCCCAACTCATTCTCTCTCCTACTTAACTTTTATACTCAACACCAATCAACTTACTGTTCTCTTCCACTCATTCTCTTTCTTACTTTACTTTTATACTCACAACACTTCCACCATTTTTTATTTCAGTGTAAATGAGAGGGTGGATATATACTCTGAGACGGAGGGAGTAATGTATTTTAATGTTTACTTGAGAATTAAGGGCAGTCATGGTATATGTGCATCTATAATTATTTTTCTTAAAAATTACTATATTTTTTCATATTGTCCGTTAAATAAAAATGGTTGAATTTTCTATTCATTATTGTTTAATTTAATACACCTTCCACTGAAAATGTCAGTTTCATTTCTCTCAATTTTTTGTCCCCAAAAAATTAAGAAATAAAAAATACGATTTATACTAAAGGGCGTGTAAAACAAGTTTTTCACGAGATTTTAACTATCAAAAAGTAACAATGTTTTTGGAACTTGTAATCCCGCCGTATATATGTATTTAATTGAGCAGTTGAATTATTGTACATGACAATCTTTCAAATTATATTTCGATTCAAAGCAATTGATTTATTTATTATTTTTCTTTAAGAAAAATGAACTTATATGCATATTGTCTTGTCACTTATTAATACAACCACATTAATACTGCCACTAACACTTTTTAACACATTTACTGACACTCTCTAAACACATTGTAGCTTAATAACATATGAACTAACACTCTGAAACTTTGTAAGTGATACTCTTAAAGACTACAACTACAGACACTCTTAAATACTACCAGTGACAATCAATTGTATGTTAGCTGACCTTTTAAACCCTACAAGCAGCATTTTTAAACACAACGCTAACATCGCGCAAAAGTTTACTTATTTATTTACAGCAATGCCACAACATATTTTGAAAAAACTTTTTTCGTAGTTGTTATTTTTTTTTAAAGACATACTCAAAAATTAAATAATAAAAATAGAAGTTATTACTTCCTCTATAAATATGTAATAATATATTTTAAAATTTGTGAAAACACTTTTAATTATAGACAAAAAACTTGTATGAGAACACCATGACCCGTCTCATAAAGAGACGAGTCATTTTTGACCCACGATCCGGTCCTATGACCCCCGGGATTTTTTTATTTTTAGTTTTTATATTTTTATTTTGGTGTTTTTTCGATTTGCCAAAAGTAATACTCCCTCCGTCCCAGAGTAAGAGGCTCATTTTCCTTTTTGGTCCGTCTCAGAGTAAGAGTCCCATTCCTAAAATGACAAAGAATCTTTACTATTCACCCGACTCATTCTCTCTCTTATTTTACTTTTATACTCACAACACCAATCAATTCACTATTCTCTCCCACTCATTCTCTCTCATACTTTACTTTTACACTCACAACATTTACATCACATCCGATATTTATTAATAAGCGTGCAAATGAGGGGTGAGACTCTTACTCCGGGACGGAGGGAGTAGTTACTATAACTAAATGTAACAAACATGTTACTTATATGTAACAATGTGTGTACATAAAAGTAATACTCCCTCCGTCCCGGAGTAAGAGTCTCACCCCTCATTTGCACACTTATTAATAAATATTGGATGTGATGTAAATATTGTGAGTGTAAAAGTAAAGTATGAGAGAGAATGAGTGGGAGAGAATAGTGAATTGATTGGTGTTGTGAGTATAAAAGTAAAATAGGAGAGAGAATGAGTGGGGTGAATAGTAAAGATTCTTTGCCATTTTAAGAATGTGACTCTTACTCTGGGACGGACCAAAAAGGAAAATGAGACTCTTACTCTGGGACGGAGGGAGTACATATATAGAGAAAAGTAAAAGTGTTTTTTTTTTTTTTTTTTAATGTTTTCTTCATTTGCTAAAAGTAATACTTAGGCTCCGTTTGTTTCGCGTAAAACAACTTCCGGAAAATGATTTCCAGGAAAATGTTTTCCGGGAAATGACATAAACATGCTTTTGGCTGTTTGGTAAATCTAAGGAAAATGTTTTCCGAAAAATATTTTCATATGAGAAAAATAATAATTTAATATGAGAAAAAAAATTATGATAAGAAAAAAAGTAATATGAGAAAAAAAATTGAATGTGGGTGGGGGTGGGTGGTTGGAGGGGTAGTGGGGGTGGGGGAGATGTTCAAAAATAATTTTAATATGAGTGATTTTTTTGGGAGGCGTGGTGGGGTAGGTGGGGGTTGGGGGATGGGTGGGTGGTGGGGTAGTGAGGGAGGTGTTCAAAAATAATTTTAATATGAGTGAAAAAAAGTTTTTTTTGGGGTGTGGGTGGGGTAGTGTGACGGAAGGAAGGGAAAAAAAAGGGAATATACAAAACGTTCAAGCGGGTAGGGTGCGGGAGTTGTTAGAAAATAATTTTAATACGAATATATTTATTTTTTTTTGGGTTAGGGTGGGGGTAGGTGGGGGTGGGGGGTAGTGAGGGTAGGGAGCGGGAGTGTGAGAGTTGTTAGAAAATAATTTTAATAAGAATTTTTATTTTTGGGTGGGGTGGGTGGTAGGGGAGGGGGAGGGGGGGAGGGAAGGTAAGGTTGGAGGGTGGGGGTAGGATAGAATGGAGGCATAATTCCACAAGAACCCTATTCCCAGATCAAAAAGTTATAAAAACCCAACCCATATGCTTAAGCCCACCTACACCCTAAGCTCAGATCAAAATTCCATCAAAACCCAACCTCTCATTGACTCAGTCAAAGCTAATTTCTAAATGCCAATTTTACCCTTTCCTCAAATAAAACCCCCCTTCTTCCTCTCCCTCTCCTCATTTTTTGAACTCTTCACTCTCTCTCTCTCTATCTCTACACACACAGCCCCCCCACTCTCTCTTTCCCCATCCATCTCCGGCGATCCCCCATCAATTTCTCCGGCGATCCTCCGGCGACGGTTCTTCCCCTCACTCACCACTCCGAGCTCCGCTCTCTCCAGCGGTCCTTCTGGACTCTTATAGCAGCACTATCGTGAAAACTCTGCGGTTCACCGGAACTACCACCGTCGTCGCCGTGACATTCATCCTCCACCGCAGCATCCGGTGAATCCACACTGGAAATGTAAGGCGCCATTACAGAATCTTCAAGTTTAGTGTCGATTTCAGGGAGATGGAACTCGATTCGTCAGATCTTGACGATCTCGTGCTGGCTGTCTAGATCTACGACGCCTGAGCCTTCATCTCCACCGGATCTGTCGAGATCTAGAACTCAATTCCTTGGGCCCTTCTTCCAGCGACTGTTCAGGTTCTCCAACGAACCTATAATCTTCTCCGACGACCTGTTCTAAGTCCAGATCTGAAGTCCGAAGAACCTATGCTCTTCTCCGGCTTCTCATTCCAGATCTGAATCGACTCCGGCAAACTTGCAGACTTCTTGAACATAGGCATGGATTGTTTGTTTATTTATTTGATTGAAAATTTAATTTTAAATTTACGAAAATGTGTTCTTGAATTTGAATGTACAATTTGGATTTATAGTTATAGTATAAATGCTTGTTTGATTGATTTTATCTTAATTCAAATGTTACTCAGCGGCAGCCGGAATATGATAAAGTAGATGCTGCTTGACCCTAATCACTAAAATGTGATGCATAAAAGGAGAAACTATATTATAATGGCCCAAATCATTTTAATTTGAATGCACTGCTATTAGGTTGATTTGTTTATTCATTAATGTTCTATAGTATAAGAGCTTTTGTACAAATACTTATTATTTATTTTTTTAATTAAAAGTTGGAAAAAGTGAAAAAATTAACTCTTATAATCTAATTATAAGAGTAGGGCAGGACTTATACGTCAGTTATAAGAGTTTGATCGGATTTGACCAATATATATATATATATATATATATATATATATATATATATTTTTTTTTTTAAAAATTATAAGAGTATAGCAGGTCTTATATGTGAGTTATAAGAGTTTGACCGGATTTGACCAAAAAATATTGTTCATTTTTTTAATTAAAAGTTGAAAAAAGTGAAAAAATTGACTCTTATACTCTAATTATAAGAGTAGAACTGATCTTATACGTAAGTTATAAGAGTTTGACCGGATTTGACAAAAAAATATTATTTATTTTTTTAATTATATAATCTAATTATAAGATTAGAACTTCTCTTATACGTCAGTTATGAGAGTTTGACCGGATTTGACCAAAAAATATTATTTATTTTTTTATTAAAAGTTGAAAAAAATGAAAAAAATTGACTCTTATACTCTAATTATAAGAGTTGGACTTGTCTTATACGCCAGTTATGAGAGTTTGACCGGATTTGACCAAAAAATATTATTTTTTTTTTATTAAAAGTTAAAAAAAAGTGAAAAAAATTGACTCTTATGCTCTAATTATAAGAGTGGAATTGGTCTTATACGTCACTTATAAGAGTTTGATCGAATTTGACCAAAAAATATTATTTATTTTTTTTATTAAAAGTTGAAAAAAGTGAATTTTTTTTTGACTCTTATACTCTAATTATAAGAGTAGAATTGGTCTTATACGTCACTTATAAGAGTTTGACCGGATTTGACCAAAAAATATTATTTATTTTTTTATTAAAAGTTGAAAAAAGTGAAAAAATTGACTCTTATACTCTAATTATAAGAGTAGAATTGGTCTTAAACGTCAGTTATGAGAGTTTGACCGGATTTGACCAAAAAATATTATTCATTTTTTATTAAAAGTTGGAAAATGTGAAAAAAATGAGTCTTATACTCTAATTATAATAGTAGAGCATGTCTTATACGTCAGTTATGAGAGTTTGACCGGATTTGACCAAAAAATATTATTCATTTTTTTATTAAAAGTTGGAAAATGTGAAAAAAATGAGTCTTATACTCTAATTATAAGAGTAGAGCATGTCTTATACGTCAGTTATGAGAGTTTGACCAAAAAATGTTATTCATTTTTTTAATAAAAGTTGGAAAATGTGAAAAAAATGAGTCTTATACTCTAATTATAAGAGTAGAGCATGTCTTATACGTCAGTTATGAGAGTTTGACCGGATTTGACCAAAAAATGTTAATTTTTTTTTTTTTATTAAAAGTTGGAAAATGTGAAAAAATGAGTCTTATACTCTAATTATAAGAGTAGAGCATGTCTTATACGTCAGTTATGAGAGTTTGACCGGATTTGACCAAAAAATGTTATTCATTTTTTTATTAAAAGTTGGAAAATGTGAAAAAATGAGTCTTATACTTTAATTATAAGAGTAGAGCATGTCTTATACGTCAGTTATGAGAGTTTGACCGGATTTGACCAAAAAATGTTATTCATTTTTTTTATTAAAAGTTGGAAAATGTGAAAAAAAATGATTATTATATTAAATAATTTAATTCGTAACAAATATGTCTTTGGTTCAATGGTTTGGTAATATTTTTCAAGCATAGGTCACATGTTCGATTCCACACTCATGCGTTGCTTTAGAATTTTCTTTTAAATTTTGGAATGGGCTGTGGGCTGGAGTGGATAGGGGCTGGACTGGATAGGGGTAGTTATGTCTTTTGAGTGTTAATGGGTGTACCTGGGATTTTGATCTAGGCATGGGTTTTTATGGGATTTTGATCTCACTCAGGGGTTCTAGGGTCCAAATCTCTAGAATGGAAGGAAGGGGGGGGGTATATGGAGGTGGAGTGTGTAGGGTGGGGTTGTGTGAGGAGTTGGGTGTGTGAATGAGAGAGTTAACATTTTCCGAAAAATGATTTACGGAGTAGAAATCCGTAAGTCATTGTACTTAGAAAAGTGGAAAAATCATTTTTCCGAAAATATTTTCCCCATTTTCCCGTGCGTAACAAACACCGGAAGATGGAGAAAACATTTTCCGGAAGTTGTTTTACGCGAAACAAACGGAGCCTTATTATAACTAAAATGTAACAAACGTGTTACTTATACTCCCTCCCTCCTGGTAGAAGCATCACCATTTTGAGAGTGCACAAGAATTAAGAAAAATGATGAGTGGGAAATGGGTTGTGAGGGGGAAGAAGTGAATGGGTATGACAAGTGGGACCCATAGTTTAAATATGTGAGGGGGAAAAGTTAGTGGGTATGATAAGTAAGGATCACAATTTATGTATGTGAGAGGAAAAAGTGAGTGGGGATGACACGTGGGGCTTAAATTTATAACCATTTTAGGAAAGGTGAAGCAATCAACGGGACATCCATTTGGGTAATAAGTGAAATTTCAAATGGGACGGAGGGAGTATGAGTATGTAACAGTGTTTATACATAATTGTAACACATATGTATAGAAAAGTAATAATTCAACCATTTACACTTTAGAACTAAAAATACTTGTATTAGTAACATTGTAAAAATAAGAAAATATCAATTTTTAAAAATGAATGTTACATTTTACTTGTATAATAAAATTGTAAAACAGTTACGTTTACTTGTATAATAGTATATCCATATGTTTCAAATAATAAGTTACAATGGGTTCAATTTATCATGATACATGTACAAGTATTACATTATCTATAGAAATCTGTTATAATTTCATCTACTAAAGTGTTACATTTACTTGTACAAATAATTACATTCATGTATATAAGTTGTTATTTTTCAAATGTTACTTTATTTTAAAAAATAAAATCAAAATACTAAAAAAAAAAATCTGCAAAAACACTATTACATTTCAGTATAACGATAATTACATTGAGTTATTGTTAGTGTTACACGTATTTATAGTTAGTATTACAGTTGAAAGATGAGTAAAATGATCTATTTTTTTTTGTAAAACTGGTGTTACGTTTACTTATAAACAATGTTACTTTATTAGTAACACAATTGTTACATTTAGTTATACTGAGTATTAATATTGGCAAACGAAAAATCTGCAAAAAAATATATATAAAAACTAAAAAAAACTAAATAAAAAATAGTAATAAAAAATTGGGCCATGGGTTGCTGCCACGTGGCAGATTTTGAGTGGAGCATGGGTTGAGATCCTATGCTTCGCGGAAAATGTTGCACACTGGTCATGGGTCGATCCGTCTCTTTTATGAAACGGATTTAGGTATTCTCACAAACACCACCTCTTAATTATATCGGTCAGAGTAAAATCTCAATAAAAAGTGTCTATACCTTTTATTTAAATGAAAAAGAGTACTTATTAGGACACTTTGATCAGTACTTAGAGGCAAAAAGTGGCGACAGAGCACGAAATAAAGAGCTTGAGCAGCTTTAGTTTTTGAACAACGCTAGGGGCACAAAATAGCTCACAAAATCTTGCTCACAAAATGAAGTGACGATATTTTATTGGTTGCATCGATAATGGACCCGCCACACTCTAATAAAAAACAACAATAAAATCATTACAACTATAATTTTGTAAGCAAAAATTTGTGAAATTTTTGTGCCCCAGTATTATTCTTAGTTTTTTCTTTCTTCTCCCTTTCCATCTCACACACTTCCACTCTCCTCTTACTCTCAATATTCTACTAGTATTAGGACACTTTGATCAGTACTCCACATTGGTCTTTTCCAATCCCTCTTCCTCATCGTTACCTTCAAATTCTCTTTCCGGGAATATCGTCGGCGTGATTTCTTGTTCCCTGAAAAGCAAATCACATATCTTTGTCATCATCATCTCCCACCATTTCTTTTCACCTTTCCCCGGCCAAAATATATTTCCCCCAGAAAAATGCCCTTCTTTTCGGTTCTTCTCCAAATCAAAATCAATCTAACCCAATCATCCCCCAACTCCGATTAACCCTGTTCCTGAATTCTAAAACCAATATCTCCGGTGAACCTTAAAACGAAAAACAAGACAACGGAATTCAATCTACCAACCCAAGTTAGTGATTTTGGCCATTATTGTTTTTCTTTTCTTCGAAAAAGGGGATTCTGTTTGTTTGAATAGTTGTGGAGTGAAGATGGGTAAAGTAAGAGGTGTAGTATCAAGTAGACATTTACTGATTTTATCAATGGCGGTGAACCTGGGTTTGTTGCTAAGAGCTTTGCCGGAGGCTTGGACCCAAAACAGAGGAGGAGATTCTGAGGATTTTTCTGCTACTGAGGCGCAAGTTAGCAAGACTGTTACTTCTCGGTTGTCGTCATTGTCGCCGGAGCTGTCAATGGGTAATACACGAGTTACAGATGGCGGGGAGGGTGTTGTTATCAATCTTGACCAGTAAGTGCTGCCTTCTGTTTACTCCCTCCGTGTCAAACTAGAGTTTTCCGAATATATATTTCTTTTCTTTTTCTTTTTAAATCCTAAACCACCTAATTCATTCAATTAATATCAGTAATTGGTTAATTTAATTCGTGATCATTCTATTAAAACTCAGTAATTCACACTTTTTTGCTGTACCGCTGGAAGGGATGGCCAACTCCGGTTCCGGTTCGCCATTTACGTGAACCTTAACCGACCTTTGGTTACACAGGTTCCGGTACGGTTCCGGTCAATAATGAATAAACAAGTTAAAAATCATTGAAAAACAAGGGATTTTCTGTACGGTTCCGGTCCGGTTCGCCATTTATGTGAACCGTAACCGGCCCGGATGAATGGCGGTTCCGGTCCCGGTTTATTCGCCGGTTCGCTCCGGTTCCGTGCTTCTCGTTCGGGCCGGTTTGGTCATCCATAGACCATACCGTATTAATTTTATTCATATGAAAAACTTGTTTTACATTTACAAAAATAAAGAAAGGGGTTTACCAATAGGAGATAGAAAACACATTTTACGCTAAAGCGAACTGTTTTTCTCGAGATTTTCACTTAAGTTTAACTTTTGCAGGTCCTGTTTTATTAACCATTTTTATTTTTATACTCTCTTTATCCACGATTGATCTTTTTTTTTTTTATTTTTTTTTATTTTGAGCAATAAGTTTAAGTTAATTGTTTTAATGAATAATTAAAAACTGTTAATATTCATAATAATATAACAATAGTAAGTTTTAAAACTTTTATTAAGATAATTAAATTGATTTAAAATTGTTGTTCAAAGTACTTATACAGTAACAGTAGAAAAAAACAAGTATGAATATCGAAAACGAGACATAGTGGATACGTACTCACTTATGAATTTTACTAATGTTTCATTCGTCATTTTCGGATAGATGGAGTATTAATAATTAATTTTTATTAAATTTATGAAAATAGTTATTTTTTCTAATCATTATATCAGTAAACACTTTTTTTTAGCAGTCAGGAAACACTTTACAAAAGCGGGAAAGAGTACTACCTCTTTGTAAAAATTAACACTTTCTTTAATTTCAAAATGAATGATTTTTTATTTAAATGTGTTTTTAATGATTTTTCACTAATTTCAAATTGAATTTTATGTTCATAAAACTAACATTTTGAAAAATAGTAACAATATTTATTGTTTTTTGCTATTAAAAAATCAATATGTTTATGTTTTCTTTGAATTTGAAAAGGTTATTTATTTTGAAAGTGAAGGATTATTTATAAGATTGCCCAGATGTAGCCCAGTAGTATGAAATAGGGATAAGAATTGCCGATCTGATCGATCAATATTTACTATTCCTCTCCGTCATTTTATTTCCTAATTTACTTTTATACACACAACAACTATCAACTTACTATTCTCTACCCCAAATTATATCTACTACCTCACTTTTCATACTTACAATGCTTACATCACATTTACTATTTCTTAATTTCGTGCAAATGAAATATTGGTCACTTAGTGAATACTCCCTCCGTCCCTCTTTAATCTACAAAAATTGTCATTTTGGTTGTTCCACTTTAATCTACAAAGTCTCAAAATGAAAATGTTTTAATATATTTTAAATAATGTGACCCACTTGTCATACTCTCAACAATTATCCACTTAATATTCTCTATTTTTTCTCTCTCACTCAACTATTTACACTCACAACACAACACATTTTTAATCATTTTTTAAAATTTCTTACTCCCTCCGTCCCATTTTAAGAGTAAAAAAATGGGTGAGTTCAAGAATTAAGGAAAATGTGATGTGTTGTGATAGTTGGGTAGGAGAGAGAAAGTGGGGTAGAGAAGAGTTAGTGGATAATTGTTGTGAGTATGACATGTAAGACCCACTTTTCATTTTAGGATTTTGACTCTTAAAATGGGACGCCTATTTAGGAAATTTTTGACTCTTAAAATGAGACAGAGAGAGTATACTAAGACTCATACTCACTCCGTCCCAACTTGAGAGGCAAAAAACTTTTGGGTTCAAGAATTAAGGAAAAGATGATGTGTGTGAGTGTTGATAGTTAGGTAGGAGAGAGAAAGTGGGGTAGAGAAGAGTTAGTGGATACTCCCTCCTTCTCATAATAGATGTCGTTTTGGAGTGTTTCACATATATTAAGAAATGCCATTAATGCATGTGAAGAAGTCCAAAATACCTCTAAAGTAATTCAACTACCTAGATAAGTAAATGGTTATGTAAGAGATAGTTCACTATCATTATTAAAGGTATAATTGGTATAGAGCAATAAAAAAACTTTAAAAATAGTGAAACGACAAAATTTAACTCCCGAAACGACATCTATTTTGAGACGGAGGGAGTAATTGTTATGAGTATGACATGTAGGAACCACCTTCCATTTTTGGATTTTGATTTTTAAATTGGAATGCCTTTTTGAGAAATTTTTGACTAAATTGGGACGGAGGGAGTATTTGTAAGTTAAAAGAGTGAGGGAAGGAGTAGGTACTTAGTTACGAGTGAAAAAAGTGGATTAGCAGAAATGTCAGGGGAAAGAGAAAAGGACGTATGAATGGAATTCCGACGGTGGATGTTAAATTTGGGGGGAATCTCACTCTTCTTACCTGTCTGTCCTATCATCCCACTTCCCCACCCTCGTGAGCTCACTTCCCCATTCCATCTGTCTCCTTCTTCTGCTCCGGTCCGGTGCACACCATGCCTTCTCCTCTCCTCTCCACTCCACTATATTTGACCCAACCATAATATCTTAAACATGATACTCCACTCTTTCCTATTTAAATTTTTTTAATTTGATTTTGTACGAGAATTTAAAAAATGTTATGCGTATGAAAAGTAAGGTAGGAGATAGAAACTGGGTAAAGAGTTTTTGTTGTGATAATGACAAGTGTGTCGCATTTGTTTATTTTAGGTAATAAAAAAACTTTAAATTGGGATAAATTGAAAAAAGAAACTAAGAACCGGACAGAAAAAGTATTTCCTACATTCTAAAATGAAATGATTGTTAAAAAACTTTCAATTTTGCTCATAACCAAAAGTAATTTTGAAATTTTTTTAGACACTCATTTAGAGACAGAGGTAATTATGTAACAATATGGTAAGTTACTTGTTTATGTTTTTCAAGAGGAGGGAGCTTTACCTGTTTTTATAATGATTGTATTGTGGTAAAAGTTCGCTAGTGTGTTTTCTTATTTAGAAATGCAACATACTGCATAACACCTCCTCTACTCGTTCACTTTCCTTTTAAATTAATAATTCCCTGTGTCAAGACTAAAAATTCTAAGTCGGGGAGGACGGAGGGAGTATGGTCCGGATGTAACTAGTCTTCCTATTTGAGATTAAGGAGGTTTATTGGACTCACCGAGAAAGCTACATTAGAACCATGTGGTCATTTGAACCCCTTCAATTTTGAAGAGTTTCCCTTTTAACCCCTTACAAATAGTTAATAGGCATAAAGTACCTGCCAGCCAAACAATACCAATAAATGCACATATGCAAGGTCTTGCCTGCTGAAGCAAAAGAAAGATTTTGGATCTAGGAATTCACTGATTAAGAATTGCAATCATTTGGTAATCTTTATAGAGCAGGACCCACAAGGGTTGTACTCCATACCTAACCCACGCAATATGGAATCAACCCTGCTGCTGTGCCCTGACAGGTTTCCACAATCTAATACCCACTCCGTCCCAATTTAACGTTTCTACTTTGACTTTGCACGGGGATTAAGATAAAGTAAATGTTGTGAGTATGAAAAGTAAATGTTGTGAGCGAGAAAATGGGTAGGGAGTTTTTGTTGTGAGAATATTAGGTAATAAAGTAAAGTAAGAACCTTAAATTGAGACAAACTAAAAAGGAAAATAAGAACCTTAAAGCGGAGCGAGACAGAGGGAGTAGTATTCATATTCCATATCCCTAAATAAGTCATTATTCCTTTTTTGATGTAAAATAAGAGTGCACCCTTAAAAAAAATTCATTTTAGGTACTTAGTATTTACATATCTACCCCTTTGTAGACGAGCCCGAGTTTGGAGTAAGAAAGTTGATATTTATATCCTAAGCCAATAGTTTAAATAATCAAGTCAAATACTGTGTGTGTCCGGGGACTTCTATAGTATGATTAAAAAAACATCAGCAGTCTCTAAGTGTGTGTTCGGGGACTTTTATACTCGTATGATTAAAAAAATATCAGCAGTCCCCAAGTGATTTGCGGTAGACTAACATGAATCAACGAATCAACAAACGGACTCTTCAAAGAAGACGAGGACAACTAAAGATATTGGGTCAATCTTTGGACAGGTTCACTGCTCTTTACAGTATAAATGTAGACTTGAGGGGCCAAATATTCAAATCTGATTCACAAAATCTTACTAATATAGTTTAAGCAAAGAACTAGACCCTTGAGCTGTCAGGGGTGTATTTTCTTGGCCTACAACAACTTGAGACTCCTTTGAAAGATCAAAAATGATCCTACAAATACATTTTGTTTAGCAATGTTTTAGCATCTAACATTCAAGTATTTTAGCTACTATGGGCAGGATTGATTAAAATGTTTACACATTGTTAATGTAACTTGATGCAGTGGTGATCCAACAATGTATGAAAAGTTCTGGCAACGGATTGGGGAAAAAACTAGAGTTGTGATATCCGGTTGGCAATCTATAAGTTATTTTTCAGATGCGAAAAACCTTTGTTGGTTTATGGAGCCGGAGTTTGCTAATGCGGTTATTAGGTTACATAAGGTGGTTGGAAATGCAATTACTGAGGACCGTCATATTGTAGTGGGAACTGGATCTTCGCAGCTCTTTCAGGCTTTACTCTACGCTTTATCTTCCCCCAATGCTTCAGAGCCCCTGAATGTGATCTCTGCTGCTCCATTTTACTCGGTGAGTTCGTTGTCTTCCTGTTTATCATATCAATTTTTGAATTAACATTAATATGATTCCTTTAAGTAGATGCATTTTGACCTTTTTTTTTTTTAAACACTTTTTGGTCAACCAACGTAAAATAAGAATACTTGTGTCCTTGCGATCATGCAATATAGAGTTGCCAGCCTGGCAGGTTAGCTTAATTGCATCTTTTTTAGTTTCACATTTCTTCTTTTGGAAGGAATGTTACATTGTACTCCTAATTTAATGATGTATCTGGCTACTCTCAAGTTGCAAAAGTGAGTTAGCTTTCTATTGTCGATGGCTTTGGATTAGTCTTTACACTTTATCCTCGTGGAGTTTGATGCTTCGTTATTCCACCTACATAACTATAGCATCCAGGTTTCGGATAGCAACTAGGTCCATTGTATCAATATCAACTTGAGGTTTTATAGTGATTCTCTATACTTTCAAAATGCCTAAGCTGGTTTGTACGGAATAGTGAAGTCAAACCTATAGAATATAATTATTTCTACGTTATACGTTTATCTGCATCATCATTGACTGCCTGGCAACATAGTTTACTTTTAATAGGTAAATGCATGTCAGATGTGCTAAATTTGAGATTGATACCTTTAATAATTGCAGATTGATTGATGATTATTAAAATCTATTCCACATGAGTTGATCTTCTTTTGTCTCAAAATTGTTAACCTGCCCTTTAATCAACCTCTTCCTAGTTAAGGAATTCTTTAGTACAATCAAAGGAGCAGTCAAACAGGCAGGTCACCAGAACCCGCTCATCTGACTGCAGGATTAACAGATTGGATGATAAATTATGTTTTAGCTTTGTATTCACACATTAAAAAAAAAAAAAAAAACAGTCTGAGACTTGCACCGGACACTGACACGGGTATGACATGCTAATGAGAGTACCAAGATTTGCTTAAAGGTTTTTTTTTATATATTATTTTTTATTTTTAAGCCCGCTAGATCATGTTTGGTGTTGGAAATACTTGTATTTCCATTGAATTGATCCAAGTCTGCTGGTTGCTTGCAGTCATACCCGTTAATGACAGACTACTTAAAATCAGGGCTGTACAAGTGGGCTGGTGATGCGTACACGTTCCCTAAAGATCAGCCTTACATTGAATTGGTGACTTCTCCTAACAACCCTGATGGATCCATAAGGCAGCCTGTGGTCAACGGAGACAAAGGAATATTGATCCACGACCTTGCTTACTATTGGCCACAATATACTCCAATTTCAGCTCCTTTGAACCATGAAAATATGCTCTTCACCGTGTCCAAAAGTACAGGGCATGCTGGAGCACGAATTGGGTAAGTAGCTTCCATTTATGGACCCGTAAAAAGATAAAATGTGAAAATTACATGGATGTTTAAATATTTATGTTTTCTGTACCTACATTTCGCAGTTGGGCTCTAATTAAAGATCGAGAAATAGCCAAGAAAATGACTACGTTTATTGAGATCAACACTATTGGCGTATCCAAGGATTCGCAAATCCGGGCAGCGAAGATTTTGCAATCTGTGTCGGACAGCTATGAACTTGATGGCAACCTTAAAGAAACAGAAACAGAAACCTTCTTTGACTACAGCTACAATCTCATGGAAAATAGGTGGAAGAGACTTAGAGAAGCAGTTAACAAGAGTGGAGGACTATTCAGTTTGCCCAACTTCCCTCTTGGCACATGCACCTTCTCTGGCCGAACTTTTGAACCACAGCCTGGTAATCAGAGCATTTTTTTCTCTCTTTTTACTGGTTACCGTGTTGTTAAGTAATTATACTCCCTCCGTCCCAGAAAGTTTGTCCCACTTTTTTTGGTTGTTAACTTGAATTTTGAGCAATAATTTAGGTTAGTTTTAACCATCCTAATAAAAATCTGAAACTTGTTATTGATACACTATTGTATATACTATCATTAACAAGTTTTAGATATTCACTAAGATGGTTAAAACTAACCTAAATTATTGCTCAAATTGACTCAAGTTAACAACCAAAAAAGTGGGACTAGCTTTTCGGGACTGAGGGAGTATTAAAGATGTGATAACCTTTTTGTTGTCATTTTTTTTCTCGTGTAGCATTTGCGTGGTTAAAATGTGAAGGAGAAACAGAGGAGGATTGCGAGAGCTTCCTACGAAGTCAAAAGATATTGACAAGAGGCGGTAAGCACTTTGGGGTTAGTCCAAGGTATGTTCGAATCAGTGTGCTGAGTAGAGATATAGAATTTGATGTCTTCACTGATAGATTGTCCAGGATGAAATCTTGACAACAGTACCAAAGGTGTTTACAGAAGCAGTATTAGTTATGGTTGTAGATTATGACAGGCCCTCGTGAGTTTTGATTAGTCGTCGATCTGGCCTCTCGTTTCAGCTTTTTTGCTCGGTTGGAGCATTTTATAATGTGTATGAATTTGTAATGGTTGGTATATCATTGCCCTAGTATTTTAGAAGATAGGAGTATTAGATTGTTGAATTATTAATCCAACTTTTTCGGTGAACGATGCAAGCATAACTGTTCACTAGCTTTGCTTGGGTCTTTGTTCAATGAACTAAGTGGTGCGATATGAGTTTTAACACTTTACTGTATGAACATTATAGCAATGTTATGCTTGCTTGCCAGATGTAATAATGAACGACATAAACCGACTTGGTTAAAAGGGACTCATACATCCTGGGCTCACACCCCTGAGGCCCATTAACGAAGCCCACCTTCCCGGAGGCCGACATCCAGCAGGCAGACCTTGCCTAGGCCGAGTTCCAATAGGCCCGATCCTTAGCCGACTTCCGTGACAAACCCGAGACAGATGACGGGACGACTTACACCATATGCCTCCTACTTCTATCGGGAATCCACTCATAAGAGTTATACTATAACTCTAAAATTAAGAGTCCTTATCCAAACAAGGATAACTCTCCTATCAGATAACATGGCTTAATCCATCCTTATCAAGAGTCTATCTCCAAGGGATATGAGTCCTACATCACCACGGGCTTCCTGGCTTTCTTGACAAGTCAGAACTCATACACCCACGCCTATAAAAACAGGTCCTCTACACAGGAACGGGTAACGAACTCTTGGGCCCTAACTAGTCCATTGATTTCTCTATTCACAGATCACCCGAGTTCTTACTCTCACGCCGGAGGGCCTTCGCCGGTGAAGCCCCGGCTAGTTCACGTTTGTTCATTGTGTGCAGATTCCGGACACGAAGATATTCTTTGCTGGGATTATCCGAACCACTAGACGGAGGGCTGATCCAACACGTTTTGTGCAGCATCAGTTTGGTTCCATTGCCGGGAAACGTTGTTTGGAGAATTCTTCCATTCGGAAAACTGCAAATTCATCATGTCCAAAGTCCTTACTGACGGACAGGAAGCGAGCGTCACTCCCGACGCTAGCCGGAATCCGCCGCCGCCGAACATGGCAAACAATAATGCGCTGAATCAAGGTCTCCCTCCCCCCCCTCCGGGACATGGAATGCACACTCGTTCCAGAGGTCCGCCACCTGAGATTACTCATCAGTATGGGCTACGGAGGCGAACTGCATCACGTCCTCTACCTACCGAAGCTGGCCCATCTAGGCCCTCCCTCATTGATCGAAGGGTATTACTACAACAGAACCTTACTACCCTTCAGCAATTAGCTGATGCCCAGCGAGCTCTCTTGGAATTCGACCCGGATCACTCCCTAGCTCCTTTCATTCAACCGACTGACAATAGAGAGGTCAGGGGAGACGGCGAGAGAAGCGAACGCAGGGAAGACCTTCCAGCTGATGGCAGAAGTCGTCAGGATCCACCTGCACCTCCCCGAAGGAATCGAGCCGCCCCACCTAGCCGACTTGATGGTCGTCTCGGTCCGGTCAATCCTGATAAAAGAGATCTGAGAAATCAGATAAACCGAAGAAGGGAGCAGGAAGCAGAGTCACCAGGTGTGAGATATTTGGGAGAAAGAAAAGTGTGGCAAAACCAAGAGCAAAATCCGCCTAGACGAGATCCACCTCGTCGCACTCCGCCGAGACGACACCGAGAGGATCCGGACGTCAGCCGAGTCGTAGGAAGAGGCCGAGATAGAGAAAGAGACCGACCTAGAAGTTCCCACAACAGTTCGGGATTCAGTGAACAGGTCATAATGGACATACGAGAAAGGATTGATAATATAGAAATGAATCAGGGGCATAGGAAACCAAAGACCGACTATGACGCAATGCGTCCATTTGCCCAATGGATTAAAAACTCTCCACCCTCTCCACAGCTAAAACTCCCTCATTTGGAGAAATACTCTGGCAATACTGACGCCATGGATCACCTTCAATCCTTTGAAGGAATGATGGCTCTCCTATCTAACAAGGACGACGTGCTTTGCAAGGCCTTTGCTAGTACGTTACATGGGGCAGCCAGATCCTGGTTCATGGACCTTGAAAGAAAGAGCATCGACTCTTTCTCTAAGTTGAAGACGAGTTTCTTAGAATACTTCGCCACGGCTGGGGCCAGGAAGAAGAGGTTATCAGACTTGGCAAACATTGTCCAAGGGAAGAGCAAGTCGACCATGAGCTTCTACAACAGGTTCAGGGACTTGGCCGATTCAATAGAAGAAAGACTTACTGACAGGGAAATCATAATGTGCTTTTATAATGGGCAAAGATCAGAGGACCTCACCTACGAACTGTCAGTAAGAGAGCCTCTCACCAAATCTGAGCTATACCAAATGGCTTATGCTACAGCCAATGCTGAGGAAAAGAAGAAATTGCTGTTTGGGTACCGAGATCGAGATCACGGAAAAGAAAGTCGGCCCACCTCGGATTCGGCACAAGGCACCAACGGAGGGGGAAACAGAGGAAAAAATAGAACCCGAGGTACCGAGGTCTTTACCTCTCTCACAAAGCCGATTTCCGAGATAATGACCCTGGTCAACTTACCGGACCCAAAGCCTCTAAGAGACAATCCAAAATTTCCCCGGGACACGAGCAAATACTGTTCTTATCACCGGGACAATGGGCATGAGACCGACAATTGCTTTGCCTTGAAGAAGATACTGCAGCGATGGGCCGATCAAGGAAAGTTGGATGAGTTCATAGCCAAAAAGGATAACAAGCGCCCGAAGGAAGACGAGAGAGAAGGTGGCCGAGACGACAGACCACCCCGGGCAAAGTTAATCGGCGTAATCCGGGAAGAGATCCCTTTAAATACACGGCTAAGGGAACAAATCCATGAGCTTAGTAAGGTCTACCACATTCCCTCGTGGATCCATAAGGGGGATGAGGTGATCAGTTTCTCCCCAAACGAGTTGGCCGGAAACAGGGCCATGAGAGAACAGCCTTTGGTCATCACCGGACGGATTGATAATTGTGAGTCAGAAAGACTACTTATAGACTCGGGGGCCGCCAAAGATGTGCTATACTACAAGACCTTCAAAGAGATGGAGCTGCCGGATACCATGTTGGTCCCCTACAATGGGAGATTAGAGGGTTTCACTAATCATAAAGCCGGGGCTAAAGGAACGGTGGACCTACTATTGGAGGTCGGCGACTACCCATACAAGACGTCGGCCACGATCACTTTCATTGTTATGGACCTGGCTAGTGATTATCATGCCATCCTCGGCTCACCTAGTCAAGGAAAATTGGGAATGGTTGCCTCTATGCCTCACCAAAGGGTGAAATTCCCAACTCCAGAAGGAATAGGATGTGTCCTTGGAAACCCAAAACACTTCTTAGAACATGTCATGAGGTCCAAGAAAACCAAAGCTCGTATGGAGATTGACACGCCAGAAAGGAACATCGTTATATCCAAGTCGACCAGGGTGACTACATCAGCCCCCAAGATAGGTGTGATAACAGTGGAAACGTCTGAGGAACCTATGTCATTTGATGGCAAGACGACTGAGGAAGGAGTCACTTATGGATTGGATGGCTTTGGATCTATATCCATGAACATGGATCAAGACGAACCAAGTTCCTCAGCCCTCACTCTCGTCCGGAACTCAAAGGCCACAGAGCCCGCAACCATAGAGGTCGAGATGGACAAGCTCCAAAATATGGGAAACCTGAACCCGGATAGCAAAGAAAAGAGGATCAAGCAAATCACTGTGGAAACCTTGGAATTCAGGGAAGGACCCGAGCTGAGACCGGTCGATCAGTTGGACGAGGTCATCATCAACCTTGACTACCCCGAGCAGAAAATAAAGATTGGGAGACAACTTCCCCAAGAAGAGAGAGAGGAACTCATCACTCTGCTCAAAAGCAACTTGGATGCATTTGCATGGAGGGTAGAAGACATGATCGGAGTTAAAGAAGCCGTAGCTCTTCATAAGCTAGACGTCGACAAGTTTTTTAAACCAATCAGACAAGGAAGAAGGGCTTTCTCCACCGAGAAAGAGAAAGCAATCGAGGCCGAGGTGGATAAGCTGTTAAGGGCCGGGATCATCCGAGAAACAACATACCCGGAATGGTTCGCTAATGTTGTGATGGTGAAGAAGCAGAATGGCAAGTGGAGAATGTGTGTTGACTTCACGGATCTCAACAAGGCTTGCCCAAAAGACAGCTACCCGCTTCCCAGGATCGACAAGTTGGTGGACTCCATTGCCGGACATCAAACTCTGAGTTTTCTTGATGCTTATTCCGGTTACCACCAAGTCAAGATGGCCAAGGAAGACATAGAGAAAACCGCCTTCCAAACAGCAGGAGGGAATTACTGTTATGTGATGATGCCTTTCGGCCTCAAGAACGCCGGTGCAACTTATCAAAGGATGGTGAACAAGATGTTCAAATCCCAGATCGGCAGAAACATGGAGGCTTACATTGACGACATGGTAATAAAAACCAAGTCAGGAAGCCACGTCCTGGATCTAACGGAGACCATAAGAAATCTAAAAGAGAACGATATGAAGCTCAACCCTAGTAAATGTGTGTTCGGGGTCACAGCAGGCAAGTTCCTCGGTTTCATGGTATCCCAGCGCGGCATTGAGGCAAACCCGGAGAAGATCCAAGCCTTGGTCGACATGAAAGAGCCGACATGCATAAAGGAGGTTCAAAGATTGAACAGAAGAGTAGCCGCCCTAGGAAGATTCGTCTCCAAGTCGGCAGAGAAATCACTTCCTTTCTTCAAGGCTCTAAAAGGAACTAAAGACTTCGTCTGGACCAAGGAGTGCTCGGAATCGTTCAAGCAATTGAAAGAGCACCTAGGCTCACCCCCTTTACTCAGTAGTCCGATCATGGGAGAAACACTCTCGGTATTCCGGACTGCAACAGACAGGGCCGTGGCAGCCGTGTTAGTGCGCGAAGACAACGGGATCCAGAAACCGGTTTACTATGTCAGCAAAGCATTGTCAGAAACCGAGAGTAGATATTTTAATGCCGAGAAGATAGCATACGCCTTGGTCATCGCCGCTAGAAAATTGCGCGCATATTTCTCCGCTCACCCCATCACGGTCTACACCGATGCCCCGCTAAGAAAGATACTTCACAAGATGGACAGTTCCGGCAGACTACTCAATTGGTCTATAGAATTGACCGAGTTCGACATAACTTTTAAACTGAGGAAGACATTGATGGCGCAGCCCCTGGTAGACTTTCTGGTCGAGACCGCGTTCTCAAGCGAATATACGCTGACCACCCGGAAGAGGAAATCTCCCATGGACAGAGAACCTCTAGAAGCGCTCCCACAAGATTGCTGGATCTTATATACAGACGGGTCGACAACCAGAGATAGAAGTGGGGCAGGAGTGTACATAACCAGTCCAGGCGGCGAGCATGTAGCACGGGATTTCATCAGATTTAAATTCCCAGCTTCTAACAATCAGGCCGAGTATGAGGCCTTGATCTTGGGAATAGAAAGGGCGAAGTTCTTTGGTGCCAACAAACTAGTAGCTTACAGTGATTCCCAACTCGTGGTGAACCAAGTGAAAGGAGAATATAACACCGAGAACCACATGCTGACTAAGTACCGGGATCTCGTCTTAAGTATGACCAAAAACTTGGAGTTTTGGGAAATCAGGCAAGTAGGACGAGAACACAACCAGGAGGCCGATCAGTTGTCAAAAATGGCCACGTCAGAAGAGACCCACCCACTGATCATCTATGCCGACCAACCTGCCTTCAAGAGACTTGAGATCCTTATTCTGGATGATGAAGAAAGAACCTGGATTGAAGACTACAAGGACTACATTAAGGAAGGCAAGTTACCGGAGGACGAGATAGCGGCCAAGACGATAAAGAGGAAGTCAGCTCTATACGTAGTCTGGAACGACATTCTGTACCGCAGATCATTCTCCAGACCTCTCCTGAGATGTGTCTCCCCTAAAGACACCGAGAAGCTATTGGCCGAGATACATGAGGGAATCTGCGGAAGACACCCGGGGGCCAGAACCCTTGCCGATAAAGTAATCACACTCGGTTATTACTGGCCGAACTTAAGGGAAGAAGCCCAAGCTTATGTGAAGAGGTGTGACAAATGCCAGCGTTTCTCAGACCTGCCCAAAGTACCGCCAGTGGAGCAAACCCTCGTCATACCGACATGGCCATTTGATATGTGGGGAGTCGACATCATTGGGCCTTTCCCTTTAGCCAAAGGAAGCAACAAATTTGTTATTGTAGCAGTTGACTACTTCACAAAGTGGGTGGAAGCTAAGCCTTTGGCCAAAATCACAGAGGAGAACGCCATCAATTTCATCCATGACTATATCTGGTGTCGGTTCGGTGTACCTCATACCATCGTGAACGATAATGGACTCCAATTCTCGGACGCTTCACCGAGGAGTTGGGCAGGCTTGGAGTTAAGCACAAGAAATCATCCGTCAGTCACCCTCAAGGTAACGGTCAAGCCGAAGCAGCAAACAAGTTGATATTGAAAGCTCTAACAAAAAGCCTAGAAGGAAGTCAAGGAAAGTGGCTGGACGACCTCCCCCTTGCTTTATGGGCAGTTCGTACAACCACTCGGGGGCCGACTGGGGAGACTCCCTTTGCACTAACTTACGGTTCAGAGGCTATGGCACCAGCCGAAATGGCCTTGCCGACCTTCAGGGTATCCAATTATGACGAAGTGGCCAATGAATACAACCGACTCCTCGACTTAGACCTGGTTGAAGCAAAAAGGCTGACGGCTCAGTTAAGAATGATTAATTACAAGCAAAGGACTAAAGCCTACCATGACAGCAAAGTAAAGAAGAGAGTTTTTGAAGTCGGCGACTGGGTACTCAGAAAGATCGAGTCGACACACTTGAAAGCCCAGCAAAACAAACTCTCCCCCAATTGGGAAGGCCCCTACATTGTCACTCATATCATCCGAGAGGGGACCTACATGCTCAAAACTCCGGAAGGAAAAGAGTTGAAACATCCCTGGCACTCGGAGCACTTGAGGAAATACTATCATTAGTATCGCGGTATTCTACCTACTTTTTATTTGCTTAGATTTACTTTCTAAATTAGATTTTATAGCTTAGATATGTCTGGTTTGATTCTCCTATAAATAAAATTTCCTTTTACAAAATTTTTATTGTTAAAAGCACAATCCCGGCATCACTTATCCATGTCGATGTAATCAAAGCCTAGCTCTAACGGCTAGTGCTCTCAAACTTGGGTTAAGATTATTACATCTGGTCCCCACGACAATTTGAGACTAGCCTAGAGTTAGTCCTTATCAAACCGAGCTCCTAAATGCTCGTCCCGATGGTGAACGACCACGGCCTTCTAACATAGCTTCACACGGCTATAATCAAAACCTAGCTCTAACGGCTAGTGCTCTCAAATTTGGGTTAAGATTGTTACATCTAGTCCCCATAACAATTTGAGACTAGCAACGAGTTAGTCCCAGCAAAACCGAGTTCACAAACACTCGTCTCGGCCATAGTGGTGAACGACCACAGCCTACAAAGGGCCTCAACCAAGCAACGTCTCCTCACTTCAAACAAAGTTAAGACGTCTCAAGCCGAGATAGAACAACATTAACAAGTGACGAGACAATACTTGACAAGTGTTTGCGCCTCCCAGATAACTATGGGACCTAGGCATACACTTTCACGATAAACAGAAAGTAAGTGTTTAGACTCCCCCAGTTATTCTGGGCCGAGTCGTACAAATACTTAAAACAAACAAAAATATCAGGTGTTTGCTCCCCCAAGTACTCTGGGCCGAGCCATACAAATACTTGAATCGTTACAAAAGGAAAATTGTTCAATCCAAACAGGCCCCCTACCCAAACTAATCAAGGCCATCTCCTGTTTCTTCCTCCACCTGCACAATCAAGTCGTCTAGATTCCCTGCTTCAACCGGAGGAGGGACCCATTGAGGATTTCCAGCCTAGTGGTCTCGGCTCCTGATCACTCTCAAACCCTTGTCAGAATAAGGGATCTGGGAATGAGCAGCACGAGCTTCAACCCCGTAAGCATCCTGATTATAGAGCCGGGCAAGCTTGTCGAGAGTTATGTTAACTTCAGGGTCGATCCAGAGAAGCCGAGATAGGTTGAACCATGCATCATTGTAAGTGCTCCCTACCTCGTCCTGAACCGCTGCCCTCATCTCCGGCCCCTTCTTGAAGGCTTCGACAGCCCTCACCTCTCGATTTGGGATGCTCTCCTCCATCTGGTCAAGCCTCGCCTCAACAGCGACCTTCTCAAGCATTAGACTCTCGGCTCGTTGGCGCTCTTTCTCCAAGTCGGCCTTAGAAATATCGGCTTCTTCTCTGGCCGTCCTGACAATTGTCTTGGCCCTTCGAACAGCTTCAACCGCTTCCGCCGACTTATCAGCTGCCTTCTTCAATTCGAATTCAAAAGATAGCTTCTCCTGCTCAAGTTTCTCTACCCTCTCCTTAAGCTCGGCATTAGAAGCACGCAAAGGCCCAACCTCATCCTCAAACTTCTTGGCGTTACTCACAGCAAGCTGCATCAAGTCATACTCGTGTTGGGCAATGGAAGCCAGCTGCAAAGGAGAGAACAATATGGAAAAGTATTAGAGTCAAAAGTAAAAAGTCAGAAAAACTAAGGAAGCGTGAAAATACCTCGCTGATGAGTAAACCTTTCCGGTTCCGAAGCTGAGTGGAGGTCGGCCTAGTGTCAATCAACCTTTGAGCAGTTCTCTGATTCATGGCCCTCTTGATAACAACCGCACCAAGCCTAAGAGCGGGGCCAGAATGGACAGAGTCGTCAAGATCAGGGATGATCATCACATTTCCAAGAGCATTGGCTAATTCGTTAATCTCGGCTTCAGTAGGAGCCGAGGCCGAGGCCGAGCCACGAGTTGAAGGAGTCCTCTTGGAAGGAGGCTCAGAAACATCCCCAAACTCTTCTAACGGCCTCTTCCCTCGACGGCCCACTTGGTCCACTTCGACCTCGATCTCATCGTGCTGGCCTAGATCCTGTTCCGGTGCCGGGTTAACTTCCACCTCAACCTCCCTTTCCACAATCTCGATGTCATCCCCTCCACCCGCCTCTACCCGGACGACGGAAGGACCAGTAGGAATGAGGGCAGCACATTAGGCCTGCAATGCCTCTTGTCGGGCCTCCATATCGGCATGACGTTTTTCAATGCCCCGGGTCCGCGACAGCTGTAACGCCCCGAATCCTTAGATTTGATATAAACCATAGAATTCAGACACGCCACTTTTACAAACGGGTAAAATTTAAAACTAAAATACAACTATACTCCTTTAATGATGTAGGAGATACACTACTAAAGATGGTTCAACACTTGACCACCTTTTACCACTTTACATAACCAAAAACTAACTTCTATACTTCCATTACTCGGCCTACAAGCCGGTAAACAAAAGAAGATAACTTTATTTACATATACACAACTGTACCCCAAAAATTCTGAGTTTAACATACTCAGTCTAACCCACGTCCTCACAAAACAAAAGTATAATAACCTACCCAAAAGATATTTCCCTTAACTGGATACTACGATCCTCACCTCGAGCTATCGCTAGCCTTCTTTGGATCTAAGGAAAACAAAGAAACAATAAATGGGGTGAGATAAAATCTCAGTAAGTTACTACTATCATTGTTGGGTTTCCAAGTAACATGCGCAGCGGAATTTATCATTTAAAATTTTAAGAAACCCAAAGCCATGGATCCGTTCATATGATTAAATCAAATACAACATAAGAATAAAGGAATAAACTAACCCTTGATGGCTATCAAATTCTCTTGGTCTTTGGTGGAGGTTTGAAGACTTGATCACGATCACAAAGCTTGAACACGAACTTTGAAGATGATGATTTTCACCCTCTAGCGGTATCCACACTTCGAACGAATATCAAAGGAGCTTCTTTGATCTTGGTTGCTAGACCAAATTGTAAAACACTTTTTCACAATCAAAAGAACTATATGGAATTTATTTTGTGTATTATTTTGTTCCTCAACCAAGAATGTCTTGGAACAAAATAAACCCTCTCTCAAACTCTTTGAGACTCACAAAAATCATTGGCCTAGAGTGCTGGCCGAATTTGGTCTTTTATACACAAGTATGACCTATTCCAAATAGGAAACTTGTGTCAAAATCCTTCCAAAATTCGTTTCCAAATCAAATTAGGAATCTGCCACCCGACAGCACTGTGCGGCCGCCCAAAATAATCTGTGCGGTCGCACAACTATCTGAAGCAAAACTGGTACAAAACTGTCCTAAGTGTGCGGCCGCCCAGTCAATACTGTGCGGTCGCCCACTCTTCAGAATGTCCAGAATTTCCAAAATTCCAATATAGTCCTTTTTAAAGATTCGTTCTATTGTGTGTGACCCTCTAGGATTATACTAAGTTGGCAATGAGCTCAAACATGATCCCATAAGATATGATTAGGTTCTAGCAAACCGTCATACCTACCTAAATAGTATAACTAGACACAAGTTCGCATTCCTTTAGAATATGTCACAATCCCTTTGTCCACGATGTCATTGAACACAAGTCATGGTCAAACAGTCAACTTGTTTTGTTCAATACTTTCTCGATTCCGAATATGTTGATAATCCAAATGACATTGATCCAATCAATTCATCTGAGTCCGGCCGAACATTTCATCAACATCATTCCTACGAGTGGCCCAAGCTTGACATCTCTCCGAGGAGGGACAAATCCATTTAGCTTATTATTCTTCCCAACGGGATTCCGATTATGCCAATCATACCCTTTATAACTACTCGGTTAAAAGTAGCGTTTGAATATGTCAAACATAATGTTCATCAAGTGGAAGACTATAATAACTTCATGTCTAAGGATTCAAATGACATAACTAATATGAGATATATGTACGACATAGACCATGACATAAATCTCATAGAGCGGGTCATGTCCAGTACCTTGTTCCAAACAAGTACCCATAAATCTAACATGATCATCCCATGATCATTTAGCCTTTATACTAGTGCTTGACAAGTACTAGGGACGGAGATTATTATAAGTAAACATGAACAACAATAATAATTAAAACATCTCTTTATTGATATGAAATAAATGATAACAATTACAACGTTTATTAAACGTGCCTAGGGCACCACTACCAACAATCTCCCATGTATCTAATACCCATGGACCTAACATGACCATCATGTTTAGCTTGTGGAAGTCCCTTTGTTAGCGGGTCCGCAACATTGTCATCAGTAGGTACTCTGCATATATTTACGTCTCCCCTATCAACGATCTCTCGAATGATATGAAAACGCCTAAGTATGTGTTTGGATTTCTGATGTGCTCTTGGTTCCTTTGCTTGAGCAATAGCACCATTATTATCACAATAAAGGTCTATTGGATTAGCAATACTAGGAACCACTTCAAGTTCAGTTATGAACTTCTTAATCCAAACAGCTTCCTTTGCAGCATCCGATGCAGCAATATACTCAGCTTCTGTTGTAGAATCAGCGGTTGTACTTTGCTTGGAACTCTTCCAGCTTACAGCTTCACCATTTAACATAAACACAAAACCCGATTGCGATCGGCTATCATCTTTGTCAGTTTGGAAGCTTGCATCCGTGTAAGCATTTACAACGAGATCATCTTCCATTCCTCCATAGACCAAAAACGAGTCTTTAGTCCTTCTCAAGTACTTAAGAATCGCTTTTACAGCTATCCAGTGATTTTCGCCAGGGTCGGATTGGTATCTACTTGTCATGCTCAAAGCATAAGATACATCCGGCCTAGTACAAATCATGGCATACATGATGGACCCAATTGCCGAAGCATATGGAACATCATTCATTTTCTCACGCTCATCTTTTGTCTTAGGACATTGAGTCTTGCTTAGAGAAACTCCATGTAACACGGGCAAGGTTCCTCTCTTAGAATTTTCCATACGGAATCTTCTAATGACCTTGTCAATGTATGTACTTTGGCTTAAACCAAGTAGCCTCCTTGATCTATCTCTATAGATCTTAATGCCAAGAATATATGCGGCTTCACCCATATCTTTCATTGCGAAGCACTTTCCTAACCAAGTCTTCACAGACTGAAGTGTAGGAATGTCGTTTCCAATGAGCAATATGTCATCCACATATAAAATAAGGAATAGCACTATGCTCCCACTAATCTTCTTGTATACACAAGGCTCATCTTCGTTCTTGATGAAACCAAACTCTTTGACCAATTCATCAAAACGGAGATTCCAACTCCTAGAAGCTTGCTTCAATCCATAGATGGATCTCTGCAATTTGCATACCTTAGAATCTTGTTCAAAACCTTATGGTTGTGTCATATACACATCCTCTTGGAGTTTTCCATTCAGGAAAGCGGTTTTGACGTCCATCTGCCATATTTCATAGTCATGATATGCGGCAATGGCAAGCAAAATTCTTATAGACTTGATCATTGCTACGGGTGAAAAGGTCTCATCATAGTCAATACCATGAACTTGCCTATAACCCTTCGCTACAAGCCTAGCTTTGTAAGTATGCACCTTCCCATCCATGTCAGTCTTCTTCTTGAAGACCCATTTGCATCCTATGGTTTTTACACCTTCGGGCGCATCAATCAAATTCCAAACTTGATTGTCTTGCATGGATTGCAATTCGGATTCCATGGCTCCAAGCCACTTGTCAGAATCAGGAGAAGACATCGCCTCTTGGTAGGTTGACGGTTCATCATTCTCAATGATTTCTACCTCATTACTATCCGTTACGAGAAATCCATATCTCTCGGGCTCGGATCGTAACCTACTAGATCTGCGAGTTGCTTGTGTACTTTGAACAGGTTCCACAACTCCTTGTGGTTCTTGTTCTTGTTCCACTATTGGTTCAGTGTTATTTTCTGGGTCTCGAATTTCTTCAAGATTTATTTTACTCCACTGATTTCTTTGGAGAGAAACTATTTCTCTAGAAAGACACCAGTTCGGGCAACAAACACTTCGTTGTCCTCTCGGTTGTAAAAGTAATATCCTTTAGTTTCCTTAGGATATCCCACGAAGATACATTTATCAGATTTGTGTGCTAGTTTGTCAGAGATAAGTCTCTTGACATAAACTTCGCAACCCCAAATCCTCATGAAAGATAAACTAGGTTTCTTTCCACTCCACATCTCATATGGAGTCTTTGGAACCGATTTAGTTGGAACTTGATTTAGTGTGAAAGCAGCGGTTTCTAGGGCGTAACCCCAAAAGGATATTGGAAGATCAACTTGACTCATCATTGATCGAACCATGTCTAACAAAGTCCGATTCCTCCTCTCGGACACACCATTCCATTGTGGTGTTCCAGGTGGAGTCAATTGTGAAACTATTCCACAATTCTTTAGATGATCATCAAATTCTTGACTTAAGTATTCACCACCTCGATCTGATCGAAGTGCCTTTATACTTTTTCCAAGTTGTTTTTCTACTTCATTTTGAAATATTCTAAATATCTCAGATGCTTCACTTTTATGTTTCATTAGGTAAACATACCCAAATCTACTATAATCATCAGTGAAGGTTATGAAGTAGGGATGGTCAAACCGGACCGGAACCGGACCGGAACCGGAAAACCGGACCGGAACCGGACCGGAAAAGCCCGAAACCGGAGCAAACCGGGGAGTAAACCGGAACCGGAGTAACCGGAACCGTGGTAAGCGCGGGCCGGTTCAGGGTCACATATATGGCGAACCGGACCGGAACCGGATCGACATTTCCATTAAAAAAAATAAAAATCCCTTATTTTTCAATAAATTTTAACATGTTTATTCATTAGTGTATTATAAAATAAAAAGCTCTTGTCTTTTAATAAATTTTAATATGTTTATTCATTATTGTATGATAAAAAAAAATAAAAAAAAGGTAGCGTGGACTGAACCGGAACCGGACCGGAACCGTACCGGAACCGGATTGTGATGACCGGAACCGGTGTAAGCGCGGGCCGGTTCAGGGTCACATATATGCCGAACCGGAACCGGCGGTTCCAAACCGGAACTGGGCCCGGAACCGGTTTTGGTCATCCCTATTATGAAGTATTGAAATCCTCCCCTAGCATTGCTACATAATGGTCCGCATACATCGGAATGTATCAACCCCAATAAGTCGCTTGCCCTTTCACCCAACTTGGTAAAAGGTGTCTTAGTCATTTTTCCAAGAAGACACGACTCACAAGTATCATATGACTCTAAGTCACATGAACCCAAAAGTCCGTCCCCATGGAGTTTTGAGATACGCTTCTCATTAATATGACCAAGATGGCAATGCCACAAATAAGTATGATTTATATCATTAGGTTTAGATTTCTTATTTACATGATAGACATTATTTTCATTCTTGACATCCAAGACATAAAGGCCATTAAATGAATTAGCAATACCATAAAGCACATCATTTAAATAAATAGAAAATTTCTTATTCTCAATAAAAAACTTAAAACCTTCATTATCCAAACAAGAAATTGAAATAATATTTATGCTTAAATCCGGAACATAATAACAATTGTTCAAAACAAGAATTAATCCGGAAGGTAAAGTGACTTCATAAGTCCCTACAGCTAATGCAGCAACTCTTGCTCCATTCCCCACGCGTAGATCTACTTCACCTTCTTTAAGCAGTCTCCTATTCTTTAGTCCCTGCACATTTAGACAAATGTGAGAACCACATCCGGTATCCAATACCCAAGAATCAGTGGTAGAAAGGAGAATATCTATCATATAGATACCTGAAGTCGACGCAGCCTTGCTGCTCTTCTTCTTCTTTTGCTCTTCCAAGAAAGCCTTGCAATTACGTTTCCAATGACCAATTTCTTGACAATGGAAACAAATTGCATCCTTTTGTGTATCGGGTTTTGCCTCAGAAGCCTTGGCAACCTTTGCCTTGCTTATCTTGGGTTTGACAACTTTTGCCTTACCCTTGCCTTTGGCACCAGGCTTCTTCCCATCATGAACCAAGAGCACAGGAGAACCTTTCTCCACAATTTTCATCTCTGCAGTTTTGAGCATCCCATGCAACTCAGAGAGATTCTTATCCATTCCATGCATGTTATAATTCATTACAAACTGATTATAACTTTTAGGCAATGAATTAAGAATGAGATCCGTGGCTAGCTCCAATGGGATTGGATAGCCAAGTTTCTCAAGGTGCTCTACATAACCTTTCATTTTAAGAAAGTGAGGACTCACTTGTTGCCCTTCATTCATTTTACTAGTAGTGAATGCAACAATGGTCTTGTACCTCTCTTGCCTAGCTTGCTCTTGAAACATGGTTCTCAACTCCACGCCTATCTCATAGGCTTCCAAATGTTCCAAACTTTGTTGGAGTTTTGAGCACATAGCAGCAAGCATGAGACAACTTACATCTCTAGAATCATTACGATGTTTCTTGTAATTGTCTCTTTCTACCCTAGGGGCAGTAGGCGGTGGTTCAGCAGGGAGAGGCCCATCGAGAATGTACAACTTATCTTCTTGCCTAAGAACGATTCTTATGCTACGGATCCAATCCATAAAGTTGGTACCATTCTCTTCGAGCTTATCCTTCTCAAGGATCGATCGCAACGACATTGATTGAGTGTTATTAGTCATTATCTACAAATATGCAAAATTTCCAAAATTTAATAAGTACCGATTTTCATTAAAGAGATAAATAATGTATTTTCAAACAAAATACTCCCACTAAATTATATAACCTTCATATACATCCAATGTATAATATAATTTAAATGGGTTAAGATCCAACTTTAATTTAATTTCAAGTCCGCTAAGGCGGATTACACAAAATCAAATTAATTAGGTAGACAACTCTTGTCAATCATATCTCATATGACTCTTAGTTCCTTTTATGAGATTCTTTAAGAAATCCAATTTCAAAAAACATGTTAAACCTCATCTTTGCCTAGGCCCAAAACTGTTTTGACGCCCAATTAAGTCTAACCATTTTAAACGCATAGTTAATGTGTCCCGCTAGGGCGTGCCCACATTATCTATCTTGCTCATACATAAATAAATTTAATGCACCTCGCTAGGGCGAATCTACATTAAAATCACTCATGTACTAACAAGTGTTTTAATCATGGCATGGCAATAAAAGACTTAAAACTTTCTTTGAAGGTTCATCACATATAGCATATAACACATTTATGAGCACATAATATAAACATGTTACACATCAAGTTCAGACACTAAATTAATCTCCATTAATTTAAGCATGATATTTATGTGTCATTAGTTTCTCTATAATTATGAGGATGAGACTATTTCAACTTTGGTTATTATCTCCAAATCAAGACAACAAGAAGCGCGGTCGAACTAAGCCATTAGGCAACCACAATCCCGCACTAATTCAAGAAACCAAGAAAGTAGTCCATGTGGCCGAAACTAAGCAATAGATGGTCTCGATGAACGTAGGCCAATTGCATTCACAATTCCACATGGATCTCCAATCATTGAATCAAGAACTTTGTTTCTCAATTTTAGCAATTATGAACTCTTCATAATTCTAACTTCGTTTTATCTTTGAAACTTTGATTGCGATCAAGTTTGGGAAACACAATCTCGATGAACGCAAATTAGCCATCCAAACCTTGAACCAATCTTAGAATCACAAGACTAAAACAAATAGGAAAATCAAACCCCAAAATCCACACACAAACCAACTACCCAAAACCCATTCCAGATCTGCAAGTCTGGACTGGTTCTGTTACTGGTTTTGTTGAATCTTTCGAAAAATTCCAGATTCTGGTTTTCAACCAAAATCAGACCTTCTGATCAACTTGTGCGGCCGCCCAAAAACCCTTGTGCGGTCGCCCAAAACTGTGCGGCCGCCCAAGGCGTTTTGTGCGGTCGCCCAGTACCATCAGAATGTGCAGAATTTTCAAAGTTCGAAAATTTTGTCTCAAAATCGTTTTTCCCCGATTATTAAAACTTTGATCCAATCAAAATTAATAATCAACAATTCTGAATCCACCATAATTTATTTATTGCGATTGAATCGTGCGATTAAAGTTGCAAAACAATAAACCACATAAAATCACATAACACATAAACAACATATATTCCAATATTCAAATCATGCAAGGCACATAAACAATTTACATACACATGACATGATCCAAGTATTGAATTAATCAACATGAACGGGGCTCTGATACCACTGTTGGGTTTCCAAGTAACATGCGCAGCGGAATTTATCATTTAAAATTTTAAGAAACCCAAAGCCATGGATCCGTTCATATGATTAAATCAAATACAACATAAGAATAAAGGAATAAACTAACCCTTGATGGCTATCAAATTCTCTTGGTCTTTGGTGGAGGTTTGAAGACTTGATCACGATCACAAAGCTTGAACACGAACTTTGAAGATGATGATTTTCACCCTCTAGCGGTATCCACACTTCGAACGAATATCAAAGGAGCTTCTTTGATCTTGGTTGCTAGACCAAATTGTAAAACACTTTTTCACAATCAAAAGAACTATATGGAATTTATTTTGTGTATTATTTTGTTCCTCAACCAAGAATGTCTTGGAACAAAATAAACCCTCTCTCAAACTCTTTGAGACTCACAAAAATCATTGGCCTAGAGTGCTGGCCGAATTTGGTCTTTTATACACAAGTATGACCTATTCCAAATAGGAAACTTGTGTCAAAATCCTTCCAAAATTCGTTTCCAAATCAAATTAGGAATCTGCCACCCGACAGCACTGTGCGGCCGCCCAAAATAATCTGTGCGGTCGCACAACTATCTGAAGCAAAACTGGTACAAAACTGTCCTAAGTGTGCGGCCGCCCAGTCAATACTGTGCGGTCGCCCACTCTTCAGAATGTCCAGAATTTCCAAAATTCCAATATAGTCCTTTTTAAAGATTCGTTCTATTGTGTGTGACCCTCTAGGATTATACTAAGTTGGCAATGAGCTCAAACATGATCCCATAAGATATGATTAGGTTCTAGCAAACCGTCATACCTACCTAAATAGTATAACTAGACACAAGTTCGCATTCCTTTAGAATATGTCACAATCCCTTTGTCCACGATGTCATTGAACACAAGTCATGGTCAAACAGTTAACTTGTTTTGTTCGATACTTTCTCGATTCCGAATATGTTGATAATCCAAATGACATTGATCCAATCAATTCATCTGAGTCCGGCCGAACATTTCATCAACATCATTCCTACGAGTGGCCCAAGCTTGACATCTCTCCGAGGAGGGACAAATCCATTTAGCTTATTATTCTTCCCAACGGGATTCCGATTATGCCAATCATACCCTTTATAACTACTCGGTTAAAAGTAGCGTTTGAATATGTCAAACATAATGTTCATCAAGTGGAAGACTATAATAACTTCATGTCTAAGGATTCAAATGACATAACTAATATGAGATATATGTACGACATAGACCATGACATAAATCTCATAGAGCGGGTCATGTCCAGTACCTTGTTCCAAACAAGTACCCATAAATCTAACATGATCATCCCATGATCATTTAGCCTTTATACTAGTGCTTGACAAGTACTAGGGACGGAGATTATTATAAGTAAACATGAACAACAATAATAATCAAAACATCTCTTTATTGATATGAAATAAATGATAACAATTACAACGTTTATTAAACGTGCCTAGGGCACCACTACCAACAATCATAGCATAATATGCATACGTATAGAAATGAAGCATGGAAGCAGTTCATTAACCATATATATATATCAAGTATCACATCACATGAGTAGCTACTCCCACTCATTATACAACACGTATAGCTAAGCACACATTACAAAGGATATTTCTTTCCTCCTTATTACTCCATACCCAAACTTAACGTTGATGTCGATCTTCATGTTGAAGGCTGCTTCACAAAATCAGAGGAGACCCGTTACCCAGTATCTTAAACCAAGAACCAAGAACAAAAGAGCCATTCAATCATTGTGCTTAATGCTCCAATCATTGAGAAGGCTAGACCCCTACTGTGATCAATAGTAGGAGCAAACGGTCACAGATGCATAGATTCACGGTTGTTACTCAACCCCGGCTCTCATAATAAACGTGAACCTATACACCCCCGAAACACATAAACCAGCTGGACTCACAACCAAGTACACAAGTAGTATTTACTTGACATTATAAAACTAATACTAGGCCCAAAGTAAGGGACTAGATCATTACTCATGTACATCACTTAGGCATAATTGCATAAAATGATCAAATTCACTTATAACACATGTAATATGCATCATTCATTAACTCATCTTCTAGTAGCCATGAAGAGTTTAAAACAATTATCTACTTAGCAATATAAAATCTCATCACCATACCAAGTACTCCCTATTGTTCCTAATATTTAAGAATAAAAGAAACTCATAAAATGCTGAAACAGGGGAGGGCGCACGCTTCACCTCTAAGGGTGCGCGCGCCTCCTTAAGCCAGAACATAAGCCTTGCCAAATTAGCCAAGGGTGCGTCCGCCTCCTTCCATAGGGTGCGCGCCCCCCCAAACTACTGAAGCTATGGTTTTCTAATTTTTGGAGGGTGCGCGCGCCTCTCCCAAAAGGGAGCGCACGCCTCCATTAAAACTTACAAAATTAAAACTTCAGATAGAGGGTGCGTGCGCCTCCTTCCATAGGGTGCGCGCGCCCCCTTGGTCGAAATTCAGATTCCCAGTTCAGCAACTGGGTTGTTCTTGCCCAAACTTCCATTTCTACCATAACCAAACCCTACCCAGAAATTGGACTACTATTACACACTTACAGAACTTGTTTTGGGTATCTAACACCCCGAAACCAAACTGAAAATCAATCCTAAAACAATCTTAACTCAAAACTTGGGATTAAATTGCAACAACCTTCAAAATGCACTTCTTGCACCAAACTTCATAAAAACCCAACTCAAAATCCATATTTCTCATATATAACATCCTACAATTCAAAATACTCATTCTAACATTAAAGTAGGGGAATTTAGTAACTTACCTATCCCGGAGAAATATCAAGAAAATGGAAATTGACCCGGTAGAATTACTCTATTCAATGCCCTGATCATTTTTATGTAATTAGTTCTTGAATCAAGCAAGTAATTGAGGCAAGAAAAATTGGACAAAAATAAACCCTTACCTATTCTTCTTCTTCCTTCGCAGAGATGAGAGAAAATGGGGAAAGTGAAGTGTGTGTTAGTGTGTGAGTACTGAGAGAGAGATGGGGTATATCCCCCCAAAAAAACCAACTTTCTCACTTAACCAATTAACCCCTCAAGTTCCATGTTATTCATTCTAACCCTTTAACTTTAGGTTAAGTTTCTAACTTTCCCCACATTCAGTTATTATCTAGTCATTTAAATAACAAACTAACACACAATAAGTCACAAAATTAAATATAAAATATAATATATTTATATAAAATGCAAATTATTTAAATGCAATTGGGTGAGGCGTTACAGCAGCTGCCTCTTCCTTCTCGCCGCCATGGCGGGGTCAAGCTCCTCGGCGTCAATGATCTGGAGGTCGTCCATCGAAAGATCTGCACAAGTTGAGGCGGTTAAAGACGATAATAAAGCAAAACAGGAAAGAGGTAAGAAAAGTTTCAAAGGAAAAAGCATTACATCCTATTATATCTCGCGCCAGGAGACACTTGTCATTCTCGGCTTTACAAACGTCACACTCTGAGTGAAAAACAAAATCGGGATGCACCACCCAGCCCGGAAATCGTCTTCCTCTCTCCACCACAACTCTCGGCACAATACCGCCAATCGGGCCCCTCATCAAACCGGCTTGAACATGATATTTAAAATCTTGGCACTCCAGGATGGCCGATGTAGGGCTTCAGGCCTCGCCGGGCCTTTGTCAGGGCCCAGGAATTCCCATCCAAGTCGGCTCTCAACCTTGATAACGTTGTTATTCCAGCCGGTTACTTTATTCACAACATTGGATATGGGAATCATAAGTTTAGGCTTGTGGGGGTCAGATTTGATAGTAATGGTTCTGGAAGAAGAGTTATAAGACGACTTGAAGAAATGGTAAAAAGCCGACATACAGGGCTCAAAACCAAGGCTACGACAGAGAATAATAAAGCCGGTTAGATACCTCACAGCATTAGCACCCAGGTCCCCAATCAAAGGTAGCTGAGGCGGCAAACTCTTCTAACCTCCGTATCAAGCTGGCACTCCAGGATGGCCGATGTACGGCTTCAGGCCTCGCCGGGCCTTTGTCAGGGCCCAGGAATTCCCATCCAAGTCGGCTCTCAACCTTGATAACGTTGTTATTCCAGCCGGTTACTTTATTCACAACATTGGATATGGGAATTATAAGTTTAGGCTTGTGGGGGTCAGATTTGATAGTAATAGTTCTGGAAGAAGAGTTATAAGACGACTTGAAGAAATGGTAAAAAGCCGACATACAGGGCTCAAAACCAAGGCTACGACAGAGAATAATAAATCCCCGGTTAGATACCTCACAGCATTAGCACCCAGGTGAGCCGGCACAATATTCCACTCTTCCATGTAATCGTTAATGAAAGGATCCAGGGGAAGGCGGAGACCGAGTTGAAACTGTTTGTAGAAAAAGGGAAGGAAGGCGTCATTGTAGTAGAAACGTTCTGCCTCTCTCTCGTTGGCAAACGGATGTGACCTACTATGGGAAAGTTTGAACTCCCGACGATCCACACCATAATTATCGTAGAGATCCTTAATCATGGCGTCACCACCGGAAGGATGTCTTCGGCGAGTCGAGCCGGAAGGACCTGCCCCATCTCGGCCTCCCCGCGCGACCGTGACCTCTTCAAACCTATCTACAATTCTCCCGGAAACGCTTTCCTCGGCCATACCTGCATCAATCAAGGGGTTAGAATCATCCCGTGCCGAGGACGAGGTGACCTTCCCCCCCGATTCAGCTTCTGGGGCCGAGGAAGGACCCTCAAAAAGAGATCGGAAAGCCGACTTGTCCTTAACATAATGAAGAAAAATGTGCTGAATAATGGCGTCGAAAGTGTTGACAAGAATTACGCCATCTACGCTATCATCAAGGGTTTTAGGGGCAAAAAGGCCCGAGGGATACCTAACGTCGTCTCTAGGAGTTTTGTTCAGGAACAGCAGATCACTAATGGCTATTAAGGACAACATTTTCCATTTCCCCTCTGACAGCCTATATACCCTATTGTTCCGCTCATAGAAACCATACATGATGTCGGGGTCAAAATGGGGAATATCAGACATAACAGAAAGGAGAAACTACTCTAAAGTTAGATCTACTAGTAGAAATGCAGAGGGAGTAAAGATTGAAGCTTTGCAATTCCAAAACCCTAAACAAATGGCAAAAAATCGTAGAAGGAAAAAGAGGACGGAACAGTACCTTCGTCAAGTTTGCAATCGGAGAAAAAAGATCGGCCGACGGAACGGAGGAAAATGATTAAAATCAAATGGTGGGATTGGCAACAAAAATCAAGGTCTCTGGAAACTCGCCGGCGGTGAACACACTATTCCCTTGAGCAAGAATTTGAAAATGAGAAGATTTGAGGGATTTTGAGCATATAAGTAGGGCGGGTTAAAAAATTACGGGTCGGTTTGACCCGGATCTGACCCATGACCCACGGGTTGTACGTACACCCACGAAGTCATCATCAAACGCATTTAATGGGCCACGTTTTTCAAGATGAATGTCCCATCAATCAAGCACGTGCGCCGTACAAAATGAGGAGAAGAAACGATTGAGGTGACCCGACCGCCGTTTAAAGACTGCCAATACCGGACCGACACGTGTCAGGACGAGGCCGATATGCCTAAGAGTATCCAAGCCGGCATAATAAACCTAAATACGAGTAGCAGGACGAGGTCGAGACAGTAAACAAGCATAAATTAAGCCGAGAACGCGTCATCTCAATATTTGAAAATCGGCTCACAGTCATCATCCCGGCAACTTCAAGAGCATTGCAAATACACCTCCATCATCAAATGCCGAGATCAGTTTAATAGCGACATCAAGAGTATTTATGACGAGATTAACAGAATCTACTTTATGAAACATAGTTGAATGACCATGTTCAGAATGGGAAAAGTTAAATCTCTAGCAAGTCATTGATAGGCCAAGAAAGGCAGAAAGTTTTATATATACTAATGAACCCCCACAACTGGCCGGGGGCTTGACCTGAGCAAAATCATAAAGAAAACTAGTTGGGAACATTGATTAAGAAATCAAGAAAGGTCACTATCTTGATCTTGGTCATCATCATCTTCTTCCCACTCCAAGTCTCCGTCGTACCCATATTCATCAATAATGATGGGCTCTGGATAATCTTCGCTTTCCTCATCATCTTCACCATCATCCGTTGATTCTTCTGCAACAGAGTCATCATCGGAAGATTCATCAACAGGATCTGGTTCTTGAAATTCGCCGTTGCTATCGGACGGCGAGTCCTCTGCCGGAAAGGAAGAATGGTAGGATGAAGGCACGAAATCATCACTGTTTGAGGAATTGGGACTCCCAGCTTGGTTTTCTGAGGACGAATCAATTTCCTCCGGGAACGCATCATCGTATTTTCTCTTCGGAGCCATCTTTGAATTTTCGAGAAATTTAGAATGTTCTTGAAGGGTCTTTGAAGAATTCTTGAGCGTGAAAGTGATATAAAGAACCAATATGCGGATCGTCTATTTGTAACTCCAGAATATAAAGGGGTGGAGTATTTATACTCCTCATTATGATGAAGCAATTAATGAGGCTTTCCCTTTCCAAGAAAAACAATGATTTCACCTGAGGGCGAATCAGCATGACATTAGGAAATCTAAACCCTTGGGGATTTTGGCGGTTGACTGTCAAATCATGATAAATGAAGCTTCAGAATCAAGTACATCAACAGTTCCTACTCGGCATGCCGAGATAGAAACTCGGGGGCCACTGAACGACATAAACTGACTTGGTTAAAAGGGACTCATACATCCTGGGCTCACACCCCTGAGGCCCATTAACGAAGCCCACCTTCCCGGAGGCCGACATCCAGCAGGTAGACCTTGCCTAGGCCGAGTTCCAATAGGCCCGATCCTTAGCCGTCTTCCGTGACAAAGCCGAGACAGATGACGGGACGACTTACACCACATGCCTCCTACTTCTATCGGGAATCCACTCATAAGAGTTATACTATAACTCTAAAATTAAGAGTCCTTATCCAAACAAGGATAACTCTCCTATCAGATAACAGGGCTTAATCCATCCTTATCAGGAGTCTATCTCCAAGGGATATGAGTCCTACATCACCACGGGCTTCCTGGCTTTCATGACAAGTCAGAACTCATACACCCACGCCTATAAAAATAGGTCCTCTACACAGGAATGGGTAACGAACTCTTGGGCCCTAACTAGTCCATTGATTTCTCTATTCACAGATCACCCGAGTTCTTACTCTCATGCCGGAGGGCCTTCGCCGGTGAAGCCCCGGCTAGTTCACGTTTGTTCATTGTGTGCAGATTCCGGACACGGAGATATTCTTTGCTGGGATTATCCGAACCACTAGACGGAGGGCTGATCCAACACGTTTTGTGCAGCATCAAATAATCATGAAGATCAAGCAAGATACTGAGTAAACAAAAACATTAACACAGTATCTGTTGGATAAAGAGGGCAGAAGAAAAACTTCACTTAGGCGTGATCACGTCTAAGTCTAAAGAGTCTTCTTTAAAAAATATAGAAATATAGAGCAAGAGGATAAAATATAGAGAATACCTTTTTTACTATAAAATCTGAATTCTTAGACTCACTTTTGTTAGGATTGGAGTCGTAAACTACGAGGAATAAAAGGAGTCTAAGTCGGGGGAGTTGGTGGAGATCAAGAAGGATTCAAACCGGAGGAGAATTCCTGGGCGGAGAAGCAGGCGGGCGCCTGGTCCATACCAGGCGGGCGCCCGGTCTCAACAGCGGGAATCAGTTTCTGGAATAAGGAGTGAGCGGGCGCCTGGTGGCCTACAGGCGGGCGCCTGGTATGTCGGCCAGAAATTGTTTGTTTCTTGTTTTGATGCAATCTCTACCAAATCGACCTAGATCTTCCTTGTACTGCTATATAAGCATAGTCACGACCTAGGACACATAGTAGCAGATTATTAAGGTGTGATTAACAATATATTGGCTTGGCAATTGCCCCCGGACGTAGTTCATGTGTTGAACGAACCGGGTAAACAATTCTTGTGTTCTTGTGTGTGATTCTTCCATTATTGTGCTTGTGGGTTTGTGTTCTTGATCTAGATTGCAACGGGGTACCACTAAATTCCCAACAACTTTCTTGACACACACTTTGAGACTAGGATGGGAGGCCTATTTATAGGCTTACAAGACTTAGAAAACAATGAACATAAACTAGTAAACAAAAAGACAATACTTTTCTAGATTAATTAACTCTTAGACTCTTGGTATTAAGAAACATGTACCAAGATAAAATACCTTGAACCAAAACTCTTTCTAGAATAATCTAGGATAATCAAGATTAATTCCAACATCCTCCCTTAATCTTGATTCTCAAAAGTCGTCATGCCCATCATTCGCTTGAGCTTAACAGAAGCTTCGAACTTCAACGGCTTAGTAAGAATGTCCGCCACTTGATCTTCGGACTTGCAATACACCAATGAAATCTCGTCTCTTGCAACTTGATCACGAAGAAAATGAAAACGAGTATCAATATGTTTGCTCCTCCCATGCGTTACAGGATTCTCTTGATAATCATAACCGGGCCTTTGCTCGTATCCCTTTGCCACAAGCCTTGCTTTATGTCTTTCAATCTCGCCATTCGCCTTGATCTTTGTCTTGGAAACCCACTTGACATCAATGGCTTTCTTCTCTTTTGGAATATCAACAAGTTGCCACGTCTTGTTCTTCTCAATTGCTCTTATCTCCTCTTGCATTGCTTGAATCCACCTTGGATCTTGGACAGCCTCCTCAAACTTGACTGGCTCACTATCTACAAACATGGAAAAATGAATAAGATCTCCATCATCATTAACTTCATCATCACGGGTTACCTCAAAACCTTCCAATCGGGTAGATGGCTGCCTATTCCTTCTCGGTCTTTCATTTGCCAATGCGGGTTGAGGTGTCGGCACTTGTGTATTAGGAGAAACTGGTTCCACCACCTCTTCTTCAACAACTTGAGATACTTCATCTTCAAGAATGGAAATAGAAGTATGTCGAGAATCATTCTTAGCATCAACTTCCCAATTCCAAGCTTCTTCCTCGGAAAATAACACATCTCTACTAACAATCACCTTCTTTGTAACTGGATTGAACAACTTGTATCCGCCAGACTTATAACCCACAAAGATGGTCTTCTTTCCTCTATTATCAAGCTTTCTTCTTCTCTTGGCTGGAACATGAGCATATGAAATACTACCAAACACTTTGAGATGCTTCACACTTGGCTTGAAACCGCTCCACGCTTCTTCGGGAGTAACATCTTTAACACTTCTTGTTGGACACATATTCAACAAATATACTGTACATGAGACAGCTTCTGCCCAAAATGAATTCGGCATCCCCTTGGCTTTCAACATGCTTCTCGTCATATCCAAGATTGTCCGGTTCTTCCGCTCGGCAATTCCATTATGTTGTGGTGTGTAGGGAAATGTCACTTCATGCTCTATTCCCTGTTCTTTGCAATACTCAACAAATTCATTAGAAGTATACTCACCACCACCATCAGTCTGTAAATATTGAAGAAAACAACCACTTTGCTTTTCAACAAGAGCCTTGAACTCTCTAAAACAAGCAAAAACTTCGGACTTTCTTTGAAGAAAATAAACCCATATTTTTCTTGTGAAATCATCAATAAAGGTAAGAAAATACCGATTATTACCATTCGACAACACATTAAGTGGACCGCACACATCCGAATGAACAAGTTCAAGAGGTCTTCTTGTTCTCCAAGTTCTTCCAACCACAAATGGAGCTTTATGTTGATTTCCAATAATACATCCCTCACATAATTGTTAGGGGTGATTAATGGTAGGCAAACCTCGAACCATCTCCTTTTGAGCCAACAATTTCAAGCTACGAAAATTCAAGTGACCAAAACGCAAATGCCACAACCAAGATTCATCTTTCACAATAGCATTAAAGCAGTGATAGGAATCACTCAATATCAACTCGAAACATTCTATTCTTTGAAAGAGGGGACTTTAGAATGAGTGTACCTTGCCTATCAAACATGGTGAGTTGGTTGTCATATAGCCGCATATCATACCCTTTCTCCAAAAGTTGCCCCAAGCTCAACAAATTACTCTTCATATCCGGAACATAGAACACGTCCGAGATATACTTGTGATCTCCATTCTTCAATTTTATGAGAACTCTTCCTTTTCCCATCACCGGTATTGTGCTATCATCGGCAAACTTGACTTTTGACCTTACCGTCTCATCAAGATCAACAAACAACTCCTTATTTCCACACATGTGATTTGTACAACCCGTGTCAAGGAACCAAGTGTAGTAACTGGGATCTTCAGCCGCCGCCGTAACCATCAAAAGAACTTGACCATCGTCATTTTTACCTTCTCTTGCAAATCGAGCTTCTTCTCCATCTCCAAAATTATCTCTATATCTACACTCAGTTGCATAATGACCATATTCATGTCATTCATAACACTTAACATTTGACTTATCATACCTTCCTCGACCACGTCCTCTTCCTTGACCTTGACCACGTCCTCGGTAATCATTTGTTCCTCCACGATCATGTCTTTGTTCTCTTTCTCCTCCTCGGTTATTGTTGTTGTAATCACCTCGACCTTGACCATAGTAACCATGTCCTCGACCTCGGTCTTGTCCACGTCCTCGTCCTCTTCCACGAGAACCACCGCCGTTATGATAACCTTGAGAACTTCCATCTTGTACACCATTGTTGTTTTTATTTGGGGAGCGGACATGAGAAACTTGTAATTCTTGCTCGATCGACTTCTCAATTGACTTCTCTTTCATTCTCTGCTCGTGCCCTTGCAAAGAGCCTGACAACTCATCAATTGTCATCACCGAAAGATCTTTAGACTCCTCGATCGCTGTCACGACATGCTCAAATCGAGGTGTGAGTGTTCTCAAAATTTTCTCCATAATCGCTAATCTTCAACTTTTTCTCCGTATGACTTCATTTCGGTTGTTAAAGCAAGAATTCTACTAACATAATCTGAAATATTTTCCGAAGACTCCATTCCAAGAAGTTCATACCTTCGCCTCAATGTTTGGAGTTTTACCTCCTTCACTTTGTCAACTTCCTTAAACGAATTCTCCAAAATATCCCACGCTTCCTTCGACGTAGTTGCTCCCGCAATCTTGTCAAACACCACATCATTTACTCCTTGATGGATGTAATACAACACCTTCTTATCTTTCTTGTAAGCACGTTGATGTGCTTGTCTTTGCGCATCATTCGCATTCTCCTCAAGCACTCCTATGCCATCCTCCACGACTTCAAGCAACTCTTGATAGTCAAAAAGTACTATCATTTGAATACGCCATCGAGCATAATTTTTCCTATCCAAGATAGGAATTTGTGGTTGACTACCACCACCATTCGTACCACCATTAGTACCACCGTTCATGGCTGCCCAAGTGGGATCTGATGCCACCGTTGGATAAAGAGGGCAGAAGACAAACTTCACTTAGGCGTGATCATGTCTAAATCTAAAGAGTCTTCTTTAAAAAAATATAGAAATATAGAGCAAGAGGATAAAATATGGAGAAGATATTTTTTACTATAAAATCTGAATTCTTAGACACGCTTTCTTGACACACACTTTGAGACTAGGATGGGAGGCCTATTTATAGGCTTAGACTTAAAAAACAATGAACATAAACTAGTAAACAAAAAGACAATACTTATCTAGATTAATTAACTCTTAGACTCTTGGTATTAAGAAACATGTACCAAGATAAAATACCTTGAACCAAAACTCTTTCTAGAATAATCTAGGATAATCAAGATTAATTCCAACAGTATCTAGTATTGGAGATTAAAGAATACCTCTTCCTATAGGAGCTTGCGCGGACATGGCATCTCATCTGTAAAAATGACAAAACTCCAAAATCAAAGGGGTAGGAATGTAGGATGACCCGTGATCCTTCATGTCCAGAAGTCACTGTTCATACAAGACTAGTTTACAGTAAGATGATAAAATCGGGGAGTGAAAGAAAGAACAGTGCAATACTTGGAAACTATTTAGCGGCAGAATCTAATACAAGTTGTTGTATAGTGGTTTCCTAAAGAAACAAGGGGGCGTTGAATTTCGCTCTTCTCTCCGTAAGCTCCATCTCCACTGACTGATACGAGAATGGTTTGGCTTGGTTCGGTCACGGCTGTTTTAGGTTTTGGGAAAATTCTGACTGAATCAAAACACGAAAAAGTTCAAACCGAACCAAACCAAACCAAACCAAACCGTAATGGTTTGATTAAGTTTGGTTCAGTAATGCGGTTTAGACTGCGGTAGAATGTGGTTTAGATCGTGGTTCAAACCATCGTTCAGACCGTGATTCATATCACGATGTTTAGACTCTGTTTAGGAAAAAAAAATCAAAGGAAGAAGAATATTTAACGAATAAGGAAGTGAACACACGATGAAATGAATATTGAATAGGATGCAAAACGAGAGTTTGAAAACTGAACTACAAACCAAATAAAACTACACGATTTACCAATATTTGAGACCAAACTGAACTGTGGTTGAAAACCGAACCAAACCGCATGGTTTAGTTCTATTCAAACAGCAGTCTGAACCGAACCGATTACACCCCCTACACCCCTGCTACTAACCGATGGTTCTTCAATCCTTTTAATCCCCTACATCAAACAACTGTTAATTTCATTTTTCATCAAAGATTGAGCTTGAGTTCTGAATTTGGGGAAGGTTTGTTTCTCCTTTTGTCTCAATTTTGCTGGCATCAGCAATGGCCGAATGAAGATTTACGCTATCAAAAATTCCGAGAGCGACACCGTCTTTGATGAATTTTGATTTCAAAGTTGAAACAAACTTTTTGCAACTCACAAATAGAAAGATGTACACGATTAAGACTGGCACATTTTTTCCATGGATGGTTATTACTTAAACACTGGTTGGTCTTAAAAATGTCAGTTTAGGCATTCTGGCGATGTAAACGGAGAGTACCCGTTCAAATGCCACCAATTTTCCTACGTAATCATCCTATTTCTCCAACCAAATGAGAGAGAGAAAAAGTAAACATTTTGAGTAAATATCAATTAGTACGAGACGTTCACCAAAATGAAAATAAGTAGCGATACACGTTATGGGCGGAGGGAGTATGCCAAAGAAAGGTAGGTAAAGCAAGAACAAAATTAATTAAGTACAGAAAATCTTAGCACAATTCTAGTTACAGACTCATCATAATCCTTATTCAATTGTGCTTCTACATTTAACACCAAATACAACACATAATAGAAAAACATAAAAGACCGGGCCAAGGCCCAACAAACTTATTCCTCTCTCTATTCACGACCTGGCAGCCTCTTGGGTTCTCTGGCCCACATCCTTAACCTTCTGGCCCATATATCCAGCAGTATCCTGGGCCCGTCTCTTAGCAAAATCAATGGGCTCAGTGATAGAAGGCCCAGCTCCTCCTCTCATCCTCCGGAAATAGTTGATAATGTACGACAGAGATGAGAGGGCGGTTATGCCAAAAGCTCCTGAGGTCAAGAACCCGGTGACGGCGAGGCCGATGGTGAGGGCGGCGGGAACGAGGACAGGGCTGAAAATGACGAAGACAGGGGTGGCTACGGCGAGGCCGATGAGGGTTCCGGTGAGGGTGATGCCGGCGAGGAGGAGGCAGAAGCCACCGAGTGGGAAAAGAGTGAGGAGTGCGAGGACTTTCGATGTGGACGGACCATTTTCCGTCTTGAAAGCTCCGGTGGGGCGTTGCTGAAGGTGTTGGCCGAACTGGGGTTGGTGCTCCGCCATGAGTGGTGGTGGTGGCCGGTGAGAAATTAATTAATATTGTAGAGATATGAGAATTGGCTGGACTGTAGTAGTGATGTGGAGGAGAGGTGGAGGGGGTATTTAGAGAAGGGGGGAGGAGGGACACGTGGGAAAAGCGTGACAGGTGTTGGAGAGGAAGGGGTTTGCATGAGGAGAGTGCCTCTTTCTGCACTACAGCTAGACCATCAACATCTATCTATCTATCTGCCCTTTGCTTTGTTTTGAGTAACTCTGTTTTGATTAACTACGAGTAAACTACTAAAATGACCCGCGTACTAATAACTTTTTATATATTTACATGCGTATTAACGAAACAACCAAACCAACTTGCGTACAATATACAAAATAACCAAAATAACCAAAATCGTTAAAAATGTTAATGAAATTAAATGTGCGTTAGTTTTTTTAACAAATTTTACTATCATAATTTTCAAATTACCCCTATAACTACAAACCTTTTCCCTTTTAAAAAATTATCTACAAATCTTAATAATTACTTTTTTTTAAGTTTTTTATTCAGAATTTATAATAAAATTAGTATGTAATATTTTTTCAAGAAACAAGAAATATATAAATAAATAATAAAAAAATTATTCTACTTCTTAATAATTAAATCCAAAATCTATAATTTAAAATATGTTAAAAAATAATCAAAAATGTAATATTTCTCACAAAAAAATAATTAAATATGGTTTAAAAAAAATACTACTATGCTCAACTTCAATATCCATTATATTTTTCCTTTTCAAAAAATCAATTTATATTGGTTAATTCAACATCACCACCTCTCCTTCCCCCTCCCCCCACCCAAAAAAAAAAAAAAAAAAAAAAAATCACCACCGCACAACACCCACACCCACCGTCTTACCACCGCCCACAACCACCGTCAATAATGCTTACAAACAACAACCTCCATCGTGTAACCAACACCCACCATCAACTCCATCTTTACCAACTCAACACCACCATGAAATCACCAAAATCAAATCCTAATCAAACATAAACTTCACCAAAACTATACCCATTTGCAGAAAACCTACAAATCTGAGAAGGGGATGAAAGTGTACGAACCAAATCTGAGAAGGGGATGGGTGTAGCGGGATAGGTCGGCAGTTCCGATAATCGGAATCCGATTGTGCCTTGGAGGAAGTAGATGGTAGGGTGGATCTGGGTTTTGACGTTGCAGATGAGGAGGCGGGGGCGGCAGTGGATGACGCGGCGGAGATGTTGGGTGGAGATGTGGGCTTCGTAGAGGATGAAGGTGATGACGTTGCGGAGAGGGGATGTGATGATTTGGGGGTACATGGAGACGGCGCCGACGGAAGTAGTGAGGCCGACAACTAGAGGAAGGAGACGGTGGATTTGAGGTCTGTGAGTGTGATTGGGAGAAGGACGAGATGGCAGGGGTGGGGCTGTGGGGGAATGCCGGAAAAGATGAAGGAAAGGAAGAATTTGAGGAGTGGGTGGCCGGTGGAGTAGAAGGGAATGCAGGAGGAACGAAGGAGAAGGAGGAACGAGAGGTGAATTAGATTAATTTAGGTTTTTGTTTTTATATTTGGGTATAAGAATTTTCTATTTAGCCCCTCCATTAATGTTTATAGTTATGGGGGTGATTTGAAAATTATGAAAGTAATATTTGTTAGAAAACTAACGCTCATGAAATTTTATTAACTTTTTTAACGATTTTGGTTATTTTGGTTATAGTACGCAAGTTAGATTGGTTGTTTCGTTAGTACGCATGTAAATATGTAAAAAATTGTTAGTACGCGGGTCATTTTGGTAGTTTACTCTTACCCCTACTCTTTTTGTTGTTTTGCTTCATCCTTCATTATCTCCAGTTTACATATAATAATGACATCATAATTTTTACTAACTAATACTCCCTCGTTTCGTAATACTTTACGTTTTAACCTTCTTCACTTAAATTAAGAAAAGCAATTGTTACATGTAAGAAAGACTCAAACACCCTTATAACAATTCATTTACCTAGGTAATTAAATGTATTTACAAAGGGTGTGTCAATTATTAAATAAGGGTATAATTGGTAAGTAATGGTAAAAGTTCATGGATAATTGAAAAGTGTCAAATATTTTGGAACAAAATTGAACACCTAAAACGACATGTTTTGCGAAACGGAGGGAGTATTTCGCAGTGTTCTAAAAGACGCCCGCCTAGGCGCTAGGCGTTCATGAAACGCCTAAGTCCCGCCTAAGATATTATAACTATTTCTGAATTCTCGGCCCCGCCTAAGTCCGTTTAGACCCCGCCTAGGCTCTAGGCCCTGCTGCGGCGCCTAACGACCGCCTAGCGCTTTTTAGAACTTTGATATTTCGTGAAGGGTCAAAGTGTACAAAAATAAAAGTTTACAAAATAATGATGGATACAAAATGATGTGACGACATTTTATTGGTTGCATTGATTGTGGACCTGCCACACTCTAATTAAAAGCACTAATAAAATTTTGACACATCATTTTATGAGCCAAGTTTTGTGAATTTTTTTTGTGACTTTATATTTACCCTTCGTGAAGTTACCGTTGAATAAATTTTCTGTGATTTTTATATACTCCCTCCGCCCCACACCAATGGTCACATAACTAAGATTGTAGAGGAAAGCTGAACATTTAGCTGAACATTTTTTTAAATTGTAATCCCTCCGTCTCAGTTTAAGGTTCGTACTTTCCTTTTCGGTATGTCCCAATTTAAGGTTTTTAGTTGTTTTATTCCTTAAATGGCAAATGATGAATAGTGTTTTGGACATTCTTGTCCTCATAAAGTTCATATATTACAAAATAACCATCACTTACCCATCTAATAATTATCACTTACCCATCTAATAATTTTCACTCACTTGCTTGATGAGTAGACAAAATTATATCTTTCACACACTATTATTCTTGACTAAAATTTGCAAACGTTTCTTAATAAACGTGTAAATTTGACAAAATAATTTTGACAAATTTGAGTACACTAGGCATTGTTTGTTTTTTTCATTCAGATCTGAATGGAGTCTGAATGTCTAGCGAATCAGACCTTCTCCAATTCAGATGAAAAAACAAACGCCACCTAAAAGTATCCATCACATAGTAGAAGTAGATGAAAACAAATTACAAACGTTCAACGATCCATGAAGGCAATAAACAAGAACATAACAAAATATGATTACTTAGTTCGTCTAAGGCACTACCGTCTACCGAGCAAAGATAGTCATTACTCCCTCCGTTTCATAATACATGACGTTTTAGAAACAATTTTTTGTTCCAAAATATTTGACTTTTTACTATTATCAATTATCAAGAAAGAATTACTCTTGTTTACCTATTACTCCATCCGTTTCATGTGAATTGAGATTTATTTCCCTTTTCGTCTGTTTCACCTCAATTGAGACTGCCTAAAATGACAAACTTTTTAATATTTTATATTCACTCAACTCCACCCATTTAACCCCACTAATTTTCTCTCTTCATTTTCCACCACTCATTTTATCCAATCAACACTACTATTTACCCCACTCATTCTCTCTTTTCATTTTCCACCACATTCACTACTTTCTCTTAATTATTGTGTCATTTTTTTTTGTCTAAATTCACATGAAACAGAGGGAGTATGCCCTTATTCATTAACTGTGAACTATTTCTTGTATAAGCATTTAAATACCTATTTAATATTTTATATTCACTAACTGTGAACTATTCATTAACGGTGAACTATTTCTTGTATAAGCTTTTAAATACCTAAAATGACAAACTTTTTAATATTTTATATTCACTCAACTCCACCCATTTAACCCCACTAATTTTCTCTCTTCATTTTCCACCACTCATTTTATCCAATCAACACTACTATTTACCCCACTCATTCTCTCTTTTCATTTTCCACCACATTCACTACTTTCTCTTAATTATTGTGCCATTTTTTTTTTGTCTAAATTCACATGAAACAGAGGGAGTATGCCCTTATTCATTAACTGTGAACTATTTTTTGTATAAGCATTTAAATACCTAGGTAATTGAATACTTTTAGTGGCACATATGTCTTTTTAATATGTATTAATTGCATTTCTTAATATGTGTGAAGAAGCCTAAAACGACATGTATTATGAAACGAAGGGAGTATAATATTAAGGGTTAATCTCACTTTACTACCCCAGGGTTTACATGTTGTATTACTTTGGGGCCTATAGTCTTATTTTTCTCACTTTAGAGCCTAAACTTTCATTTTCGCATCAATCTAGGGCCTAAACAAACATTCCGTTATATTTTGAATAGAAAGTGGGAATATCATATCCTAACACCTATTTTCTCTTGGGAATTAGATATTTTCACTAGAATAATGGTTGAACCAAAATAGTTTGGCGGTACACCCAAATCAATCCCAGGTTCATTAGCTTTGGTTTGATTTGAGAGTTTCAGTGATGTTGTTGCTCAAATTATCACTCATTTTAATGCCAAGAGTGATCAATTGACTCATGAGTTTTCTTTAAGTCACTATGTTTGTGTTCTGGTAGTACTCTTTTGATATTTGGGTAATTCTTAAATTAACTTTTTTTTTTCTTCAAAAATTTGGGGAATTGGAATTTTATAATTTTAATATTCTCTCAAGAAAAAAAATATTAATACTACTGTTTTTTTTTTTGTAATAGTTTTCCTAATTTATGCATGATAACAAGTTTATGCTTGATGTTGCTACTTTCTTTCTAAGTTATAGCCATACCCAGGAAAAGAAATCAAAAAATAAAATAAAATGAATACTCACAATTAAAGGAACTTTCACATTGACTCCTGAACATTTTGTTTGGGTCTACTAAATTGTAGGGTAAATATTTTTCAAAATAAATAAATAAGAAGGAAATACTTTATGAGTTTTTTGTTTGGAACAATATTTCAGAAGTCGAGGGTCTGAAAGCTTAAATATACAAATGATTTGAAAAGACCAAAAAACCCCAGAGAAATTGGATTTTAAATGGCACATGTTAACTTTCCGTTTAAAATCAAACAAAACTCTTGCCTGGGCTCTGACTTGATACAAAAACGATAGTATGGGCCCTAAAGTGAGAAATATAAAACCATTGGCCCCTAACCGATAGAACATGTAAATATTGGGGTAGTAAAGCGAGATTAACCCTAATATTAACAATATATATGGGGTGTTACAATGCACACATGCTCTCGAGTATAAGGGCCTCTCAATAAATACATAGACAACTCCCTCTATAAATACATAGACAACTCCCAAGCATGCATCCGGCTGATTATAGTGCCAAGACACCATAAAGGCTTGTACTTTTTTCGACTCATGTAAATTTGGTTTCAATCACTCCTTACACAGTTTTGATTTAACAGCGAAAATAGTTAGTTGAAAATAAAATTACTATTGATATTTAGATTGAGCTTATAAAGTGTCGCCTCTTTTATTATTACAGTAAATGAAATTGAATTATTTTATTTGCTAAAAAAGTAAAATTAAGTAAATTATCTAACGAGTCTTATTAAATGCATATGCAAATGCAACGTTGGTCAAGAGCTCAGAGAGGTGGTGGGCTGGCTCGCTTCGAATGTGGATCAATCTGCCCGTTACTTGACGATTTGATGATACTCCCTCCGTCCCAAAATGATCTTCACACTTTTTTCGCTGTTATTACGAATAAACTTTGAGCAATAATTTTAGGTTGATTTAGTTATATTAATGAAAATCTAGAGCTTGTAATTGCTAGACCATCAACAATACTATCAATAACAAGTTTTAGATTTTCATTAGAATAACCCAATCAACCTAAAATTATTGCTCAAAGTTCCATCATAATAACCACAAAAAAGTGTAAATATCATTTTGGGGCGGATGGAGTACTATAGTACTATTTGTATGGGCCCAAACATTACTTGGTTGATTCGGGCTTCAATCAATCAGTTCTACTGCAGAGAAATACAATACCACTATGGAGCCTCATCAAATACAAATACAAATACAAATACATGAAAAATATTACTCCCCCGTTCTAGTTTAAGGTTATTACTTTCCTTTTTGGTATGTCACAGTTTAAGGTTCTTAGTTGTTTTATTCCTTAAATAACAAAGTATGAATAGTATTTTGGACATTCTTGCCCTCATAAAAGTTCATATATTAAATAAAAACCATCACTCACCCATCATATTTTCACCCATTTGCTTTATGAATGCACAATTATATCCTTCACACACACTACTATTGTTGACTCAAATTTGCCTTAGTTCTTAATAAGTGTGTAAAGTCAAACTAAGAACCATAAACCGGGACAAATAGAGTACTTTTTGTCATATCTTGACTATTCACGGGAATTAAGAAAAAGTAAATGCTATAAGTATGAAAATTAAGTAGAAGAGAGAAAGTGGGTAAGAGTTTTTGTGTGAGAATGACAAGTGAGTTTCATTATCCATTTTACGTTATAAACCAACTAAGAGCCTTAAGATGTGACCGACTAAAAAAGAAAGTAAAAACCTTAGGCCGGCTGAGAGGGAGGGAATAAAAGTATTAGCAACTTTTGAAAAACAACCTGTCACAGTGATTGTCTTTTACATCAAAAACTATATTTATATTTATATTTTAAATTAAATTTTAGTTTTATTTTTATTTTGACTTTATCACTTTATTGGTTATGTGACAAATGGAGTGCTCAATGTGTATAGTTGCTTTTTGCATCAAAAATTATATTTATATTTTAAATTAAATTTTAATTGCTTTATTACTTAAAATTGAAATTGATATTAGGACCCGCTTGTTATTCTCATAACAAAAACTCTCCACCCACTTTTTTCTCTTATTTATTTTTCTTACTCACAACATTTATTTTTTGTTAATCTCCTGTGTAAAGTCAACCTAAAAACGTTAAACTTTGACGAAGAGAGTAATTTTTTAATTAAATACCCCCTCCGTCCCAGTTTAAGGTTCTTACTTTCCTATTTGGTCTGTCCTAGTTTAAGGTTCTTAGTTGCTTTATTCCATAAATGGAAAAGAATGAATGGTGCCTTGGAGAATCTTGCCGTCAAAAAGTTCATTTAATTACAAAACCATTACTTACCTAACTTACTTTAACTCACTTGCTTTATGAATAGTGTTTTGAACATTTATATCCTTCACTTTCTACTTTTGGTTGACTCATTTCCATTGTTTTTGCCTTGGTTTCTTAATAAGCGTGTACAGTCAAACTAAGAACATAAACTGGGACGGAGGGAGTAACTAATTATTCAAAGGGCTGGATGTTGGGTTTCGAAGTAACATGCGCAGCGGAATAAAGTATTTAACTTTTATGAAACCCAAAGCCTATAGATCCATTCATATAATTATGTCAAATACATCTACAATGAATACTAGAATACTAACCCTTGAAGCGTTCGAAATTTTCAGATCTTCAATCTTTGTTCTTCGCGCTTCTTGAAATCACGAACGTGTTGGTGGATAAGGGTGTATTTAGAAAATGGCTTTAAATAAAATCGGGACGGGAAAATTATTTCTGTAAAATAAAGTCGAGGCAAGAGTTTGACTCTTTTTCCGTAAGACAAGATTGCCCCGTATAACTATGCTAACAGACTTTGGTAATTGTCTCCAAGATACAACGACTTCTCGAAACTTCAGATATCCAGCACTACACTTCTGAAACTATCGGGCGAACTAATTGATACTCGGGATCTTCTAAGGACTGGAAGTGCAAACACTAGAATGCTAGGATGCTCTGAGAGAATATGAGAATGCTAGTTTGCTGGATGAAATGAAATGAAATGAGGGGTGGGGGTCCTTTATATAGTTTGTGAATAAGTGAGGTGTCTTTTGGGAAATATCACAAATGGTGACTGGTGGATTTCTGGCCCTTGGATCAGATTCAGATGGAAGGCTAAGATCGACTGGGTCGATCCAAGACCTCCGACCCGCCCGCTAGAAGGGATGCAGGTCGGCCCGGCGGTTTTGACCGAACCGACACGACCCTTGCTCCGAGCCGCCTTCTGAACTGGGCCGCTTTGACCCACGGGTTGGGCCATTCCAGCCCAATCCGCCCCAAGCCCACCATTACAAAAAAATTAAGCTCCACAGCTCCCAGCGACCGATGCGTACGTGCAAAGTGTAAAGTGCGCCCTAAACCGCTCATTCCACCCTTCGCGCGCTTCGCGGGTCATAGGTCCATTTTGGGCTAGCCCAAAATTAACCTATTTACCAACTAGCTTGCATGGATAGCCGAAAGGCCCACTTAGCTTGGAAGCCCAAGTCCACACTTGATTGGAACCTTTTTAGATGAGCTATATTAAATACTCTCATCTTTTTCATTTTCCAACCAATGTGGGATAATGGCTTTCCACATTTCCAACTCTTCATAAACCCATAATAGTTGCACACTTTAAACAATTAATTTCTCATTCACCCGAAATTAGTTTTGAGAAAATAAATATATCACGTTAATCTACTCCGAATGTAGATTACTAATTTGCAACTAAATTCCATTTTTATTAAATGGAACAAATAACGAAACTTGGTCAAATATTGGTCAAACCAATATTTCTAACCAATTTCCAACAATCCCCCACATGAATGAAATTAATGCATGAATGCTGACTCTATAGAAAATCTCGACGAACTATTACCGCATCGGGGTAGGTAGCTTCTGGCGTTGAACCATCCCTAGTAAGATGCTATCGAATTTACTGGTTGCTCAGTGAACGCGATGTCTTGAACTGGTCAGCGTTTTTATGTAAACCAAGACAATAGCATTTACACGATAACAATTCTAATATCTTTCGTTCTCACGTTGTGTCCAATTCAGCCCTGGACTATATCTTGGATTCATAAGTGTTTCATTTTAGAAGCGGCCAAACTTCTCACTTATATAGGTGATCTCCCATAAAGAGTATCCTGCCATACTTCACCTTTTCAAGGTATAGGAATCATTAAAAGGTTAATGCTTACCCTCACCACACGTCTGCAGGGTTTTCGCACTCAAACAGCTTCTGAGAATGGGTTATATAAGGTTATAAGTGCACTACTAGAATATCCATAACTTAGTTGTCTCATTGAACCAAGTTTGTGGGATCTCCACTTATCATGGTTGAGTTACCGCTATGGTATTCTTTGTTTGTGTGGGTTTTAACCCCATTCCCCTTACTGAGTTGTACATTTGATCTCTGTTTATACCTTTCATAAACGGATCCGCTATATTTTCTTTCGACTTTACATAGTCAATGGAAATTATTCCATTAGAGATCAATTGTCTGTCTGTGTTGTGCCTTCTTCGTATGTGTCGCGACTTTCCGTTGTACATACCACTTTTTGTTCTTCCTATTGCTGACATACTGTCGCAATGTATCATGACAGAAGGCACTGGCTTATTCCAGCACGGAATATCCTATAGAAAATTTCTTAGCCACTCGGCTTCCTCACCAGCCTTGTCCAAGGCAATAAACTCGGATTCCATTGTGGATCTAGCTATACAGGTTTGTTTAGAGGATTTCCAAGACACTGCTCCTCCACCAATGGTAAATACATACCCACTTGTGGACTTTGAGTCTTTTGTGTCAGATATCCAATTTGCATCACTGTATCCTTCCAATACAGGTGGATATCTCGTATAATGTAATCCATGGCTCATAGTGTGTTTTAAGTACCTTAGTACTCTTGTCAGCGCTGCCCAATAGTCACTATTTGGATTACTTGTAAACCTACTGAGTTTACTTACGGAGTATGATATGTCTGGTCGTGTACAATTGGTCAAGTACATCAGACTGCCTATAACTCTAGCATACTTCAACTGTGAAACTGGGTCACCTCTATTTTTTAGCTAAATGTAGATTTAGATCTACCGGAGTTTTAGCCGGAGGTAAGTCAAAGGCTTCAAATTTCTTAAGCACATTCTCGGTGTAATGAGATTGTGATAAGACAATTCCTTCACTTATTCTTGAGATCTTTATCCCTAGGATAACATCTGCTAGACCCAGATTTTTCATGTCAATTTTTTTAAACATGTTCTTAGTCTTCATGATTATATCATGATTACTTCACATGATTAGCATGTCATCCACATATAGACATACTATCACATATTCATCCGATGTGCCCTTAATGTATAAACATTTGTCACACTCATTTATCTTGAATCCGTTGGACAACATAGTTCGGTCAAACTTCTCGTGCCATTGTTTTGGTGCTTGTTTAAGACCGTACAATGATTTGACAAGTTTGCACACTTTATGTTCTTGTCCATGTGCAACGAACCCTTCAGGTTGTTGCATATAAATCTCCTCATCTAATTCTCCATTCAAAAAGGCTGTTTTCACATCCATTTGATGTATCTCAAGGTTATTCAAAGCTGCAATAAGAAGTCATATCCTTCTCTTTGTTTGAACCCTTGAGATACTAATCTAGCTTTGTATTTATCAATAGTCCCATCGGCTTTATACTTTCTCTTTAAGATCCATTTGCAACCCAATGGTTTACAACCTGGAGGAAGATCTACTATCTTCCAAGTATGATTCTGCATAATGGATTCAATCTCACTATTGATAGCTTTTTTCCAGAGAGGAGCTTCTGGACTAGACAAAGCTTCTTGCAATGTCCTTGGTTCATCACCTAACATATAAGTTAGGAAATCAGGCCCAAAGGTTTTGGCTACCTTTGTCCTCTTACTGCGTCTTGGTTCTTCATCTTCTACGGATGAACCAATAGCAGTGTCATAAGTTCTTTTCTGTGAACTTTCTCCATTCTTTTCCTTACAAGGAAACTTAGTTTCAAAGAATATTGCGTTCCTTGATTCAATGGTCATTCTTGCATTTATATCAGGAATTTCTGACCTGTGCACTAAGAATCGATAAGCACTACTATTGTTTGCATATCCAATAAAGATACAATCAATAGTTTTGGGTCCTATTCTAACCTGTTTAGGTTTAGGTATTTCTACCTTTGCTAGGCACCCCCACACTTTAAGGCAATTGTAGGAAGGCTTCCTTCCATTCCATAGTTCATATGGAGTTTTATCCTTTTTCTTGTGTGGTAGTTTGTTAAGAATGTAGTTAGCTGAAAGGATTGCTTCCCCCCACATGTTGTCGGGTAAGCTTGAACTAATCAACATTGCGTTCATCATCTCTTTATGAGTTCTATTTTTCCTTTCAGCGATTCCATTTGCTTGAGGCGAGTAAGGAGCAGTCGTTTGATGAATAATGCTAGAGTCCCAACATATATCTTCAAACGGAGCTACATACTCTCCACCTCTATCAATTCGAATCTTCTTAATTTTCGAATTAAGTTGATTCTCAACTTCATTCTTATATCCCTTGAAAGCTTCTAAAGCTTCATCTTTGCTTTTCAAAAGATATACATGACAATATTTAGTGCAATCGTCGATAAAGGTTATAAAGTACTTTTTCCCACCTCTAGGTTGCACAAGTTTTAAATCACAAATGTCCAAATGGACCAATTCTAGAGGTGTAGTACTTCTTTCAACCGCAGGGAAGGGTGACTTTGTCATTTTAACTTCCACACATACTTCACACTTATTTTCTGTATTAAATTCCATTTTAGGAAGTAAATTTAAATTTACTAGCCTTCGTAATGAATTTAAATTCACATGTCCTAATCTATCATTCCATAAATTAGAACACAAATAAGTAACAATATCTTTATTCTTCGCCTCTGGGCGGAATACGTTCATTACATTCATTTTAAAGAGACCTTTTTCAAGGTTTCCATTTCCCATGAATTGACCACCTTTAGTTATAGCATACATATTATTTTCAAAAACTAGTCTAAAACCATCTTTGACTAATAAGGAGCCTGACACAAGGTTCATGCGGATGTCTGGGACATGCAGTACATCCTTGAGCGTCAATTCACAGTAGTGCATCTTCAGTACCACCTTTCCACATCCTTCGACATTGGAAGTAGAAGAGTTTCCCATGTTCACTTTTCTTCCTCTGACAGGAGTATATGATGAGAAGCACTATTTATCAGCACATATATGGCAGGTAGCTCCAGTGTCTAACCACCATTTGCTTCTGTTTTCATCCGGCTTCTTTGGATTGGCTTCACACACCATAGCTTCAAGATCAAGCCTGTTCAACTTTTCAATGATGTTGGCTTGATTCTGGTTGCCCATTCCCCATCTTGGAATCTGACAGTTTCTAGAAAGGTGATCGGGTTTGCCACAGTTGAAGCAATTCTTGAAGTTGGATTTCTTGCCCTTATAGGCCTGTTCCAAAGAATTCCATAATTCTTTGGCCGTCTCCATGAAATAATACTTCCTGAATATGGCATCATCTAGCCCATTCAGGATGTACATTCTACATATGAGATCACTATGATCCCATGCATTCTTGGTCATCCGCCTTTGCGGATTTGGATCTTCATCGGAAATGGCCGGGGAGTCTTCTGTTAGGAGACTTTGTAGGCTGAGGGTAGTTAAGAACATCAATATGCTCTGTTTCTATTTCTTGAAATTTGCGCCTTCGAATTTTTCCACATTGTTTCCAAGAGCATGGTAATGCGGAGCAGAGCCTGAATCACAAACTGGTTTAAAAGCCATTATTTCAAATACACAAAATCTTGTCTTACGATTGTTGGTGGATAAGGGTGTATTTAGAAAATGGCCTTAAATAAAATCGGGACGGAAAATTTATTTTTGTAAAATAAAGTCGAGGCAAGAGTTTGACTCTTTTTCTGTAAGATAATATTGCCCCGTATAACTGTGCTAACGGACTTTGGCAATTGTCTCCAAGATACAACGACTTCTCGGAACTTCAGATATGCAGCACTACACTTCTGAAACTATCGGGCGAACTAATTGATACTCGGGATCTTCTAAGGACTGGAAATGCAAACACTAGAATGCTAGGATGCTCTGAGAGAATATGGGAATGCTAGATTGCTGGATGAAATGAAATGAGGGGAGGGGTGTAAGTACCCCGATCCGGATTACTATCCTCAAATAATCAAATTATGGAATTAAGGGGTACTTTAGGCATTAACGGAATTAATCTGGAAAGGGAAGGGGCCTTTTGGTAATAAAAATGGACCAAGGACCTCAGGTTTATCCCCACAAAGCCCAAAGGACTTTGTGGGGATTTCCAGAAAATCGCCCAAGAAGGGAGGCGGTCGCACCTACCAGGCGCGCTTTCTGAAGGCGCATGCGAGCTTCCAAAGGGCGCACCTGGTAAGCACGTTTTCACCTACTCGCACGAAGCCGCCGTGGTCACGCGCCTTGTCTCCCCGGTGCGCTCCACTCGCCAGACACACACCCCATGTGTCGCGCTGTCATTGGTCTTTCACCCAGACTTTGTCCCCCTCACCCTCACAGCCCCACTTGCCTTGCTCTGATTGGCCCATTCACCCCCTTGTGTCACCCACATGCCCTCCTTCTAGAAGGTTAATTCTCAGCCCATTTTACATCCAAAAATGCCCCATTTTGTGCACAAAAATGATCTAATTTCCAACCATTTTGTGACAAAAAAAGGATCCAATTTGGAACCAAAGAATATCCTATTTTTGCTTAGCCCCTAAGCAAATAAAAGGCCAATTCCCCTATAAATAGAGAGGTCATCCTCTCTCATTTTATCAAGAATTCCCTAGCAAAGTTACTCCCTAAAATTGTTCTCTCTACAAAATTGAGTGGTTGTTTTGGTGAAAGATGGTGATTAATCTATGTTAAGTGAAAATCTTGGAGTCCATGATCTCTAAGTGAAAAAAGAAGCAAACTTGTGTCAATCAATTAATGATTTACCCCAATCTTGCTTAAAGGTTGAATCTTTACTTTATTATCATCTTTAATTCCAAGTCTTTACATTTATTATCATCTTTAATTTCAAGTATTTATTTTATTGTCATCTTTATATTGTTCTTGTTGGGATATTGACATTGTTTATTTTCTTGCTCATAAAAATGTAGCCTTTATATATATAAATGATTGGATCCAAATACTCTTATGATCCCAATGGTTTTATCTTACACTTTTATGGTGTATTAAAATGCTGAACCAAGTGGAGAGGAATATTTGTTAAATTTATGTAATTTATATTTATGAACTTTAAATTCAAGTCATTTACATTTACAAGTCTTTATTTTACAAGTCTTTATTTATTCATGTAATCTTTACATAACTTGGATCCAAATACCCATATGATCCTAAAGGGTTCATCTTGCACTTCAATAGTGCATTAAAATGATGAACTAAATGGAGATGGGATTTGTTACATTTAAAGACTTAATCTTTAATGTTTATTTCCATTTAAAAAGTCTTTATTTCAAATCTTTTCTTGTTTATCTTACTTGGATGATAAATCCACAATCTTTATTTATCCATGTAATGATTTGCCCAAGAAAAACTTTTATTTATTTTAATCTTATGAGGATTACCTTACTTGGATGATAAAGTTGACCATCTTTATTCATCCAAGTCATGGTTTATCCAAGTAAAGGTATTATGGTTATTGTTCTCCAATGATTGCTCAAACCATGGCCTTAACCTTGATCTTGGTTATTCTTACATGGGTTTGATGCATAGGATGAACAAGATTGTCCCTCTTGACTTTGCTAGCCTTTTCCATGGCTAAGTAAAAGCCCGTCCCTAAAAATACCATATTTTACTTGGATGAACATTATATTTTGCCTCTCTAAAGTATCAAAGAACAAAGGGCATTAACATGCCTACATTTCATTTTCCAAAATCACTTTTTAAACTTTGATTAAGTTCTTCCCAAAGTGTAACGTGACTTCCGAATCCTTTTCTCTAACATTTTTTCGTTAAGTTTGGGTTTAAAGTTAAACTAACGTGGAGACTCCGTGTTTTGTTTCAAAGCAAGGTTCCATGTTTGATTCTCGAGGGGAAACATTTTCATTTTTCCCGCGGGTATCTTACAAGGGGGTCCTTTATATAGTTTGTGAAGAGGTGAGGAGTCTTTTGGGAAAGATCACAAATGGTGACTGGTGGATTTCTGGCCCTTTGATCAGATTCAGATGGAAGGCTAAGATCGACTGGGTCGATCCAAGACCTCCGACCTGCCCGCTCGAAGCGATACGGGTCGGCCCGACGGTTTTGATCGAACCAACACGACCCTTTGACCCACGGGTTTGTTGGGTTTTGATGCAACATGCGCAGTGGAATAAAGCAATATAAAATCAACAAAAACCCAAAGCCCCAAGATCCATTCATGATGATTAAATTAATAGCAAGATGAATTTAGAATACTAACCGTTGTTGTGCATTTAAATTTTCCGGATCTCCAAATCTTTAAGTCTTCAAGCTTTAAAATTTGATCTCCTCGTTCTTCGGATCAGGATCACAGAAACACGAACTTGAGATGTTAAAGCAAACATCCTCTATGTGTATCCACACGCGGACGAATATCTAGAACCATTCTAGATCTGGATTGCTAGACCCATTAGAAAACTCTTTTCTAATCTTCAAAGGCTATATGAATTTTGGTGTTCTTGAGCTTTTGATTCTCAATCTAGGCTCAAGAATATGTTTCTCAAACATATGTGTTGCATTAGTTTAATGGCTGGTGAAGAAGGATTATTTATACTCAAGAATCCTTAACCCTTAAGGACCCTTGAGACCTAATCCCGTCACCCAATTAAACTTACCAAAATATGGCTCCAGAAACTCTGGCACGGTCGTGATCACAAAGTGGCATGGACGTGCCACTTGGTGCGAACAAGACATGCCCAAGTTTAATTCTGGCACGGTCGTACTTTATAACTGGCACGGTCATGCCAAACCATTTGGCAAGGTCGTGCTTTATAACTGGCACGGCCGTGCTCGCCAGAAACTCAGCCTTTGCCTTTTTCTTGATTCGTCCTTTTGTGTGTGACCCCGTAGGATTATATTAAGTTGGTAATGAGTCCAACCAAGGTCAAACTCATAAGTCATGAGCGGACTCTAGCAAGCCATCATGACTACCCAATTAATATAACTTAAACGACGTTCGTTATCCTCATAGAACATATCACAATCATTTTGTCACGCGATATCATATTGGACATAAGTCATAGTCAACGTCAACTTATGTTGTCCAATGCTTTCTCGATCCCGAGTAGATTGAAATGAGCAAATGACATTGAACACTTCAATTCATTTGGGTATGGCCATACACTATCATCAATCTTACTCATCGAGAGGCCAAGCAGATATCTCTCTTGAGAGAGGGACAAATCCCATCTTGACTTATCATTCTTCCCTACATGAATCCGATTATGTCAATCGTAGCCTTTATAACCACCCGGTTAGGGGTAGCGTTTGAGTACGTCAAACATAATGTTCATTATGTGGAAGACTATGATAATCTCAGGTCTAAGGATAAGTGATATAACTATATGAGATTTAATTATGACATCTGACCATGATATAAATCTCATAGCGGGCCATGTCCAGTACGCGTTCACTAACAAGTACCCATAAGCTTAATTTGTATCATATACATATGATCATCACATGATCATCAACTAAACTTATACTAGTCCTTCATAAGTACTAGGGACGGGGATTATTATAATAAACATGTAAAACATATAATAACCCAGAGTTGTTATCTCCATAACAAATGAGAACATGATGTAACGCAAGGCCTTTCTCAAAGGCCTAGGGCATAATTTCTAACAATCTCCCACTTGAACTAGGCTCAATCAATGCGTATCCAATACCATTGAGCTTAGCTTATGACCATCATAACAGTGTGTGGAGAATCTTATGTAGGAAGATTATCCTTGTTATCATCATAAAGTATTTTGCATATTTTGACATTTCCCATATCAACGATTTCTCGTAGAGATGGAAACGTCTGAGTGTGTGTTTGGATCATAGATGAGCCTTTGGCACCTTAACTTGTGCAATAACCATTATTTCACAATAAAGGTCCATAGGATTAGTATTACTAGAAACTATTTCTAGTTTTACTAATAACATCTATATTTAAACAATTCCCTTAGTTACAACTCTTGTAACTAAATACTCAATTTTATTCGTAGAATAATTTATAGTGTATTTGCTTGGAACTATTCCAACTAATAGCACTTACTTTAAACATATGTCCATACTGCGATCTTTAATTAACCTTATTGATGTGGAAGTATGCATCTATGTAACTATTTACTAGATCATCTCCCATGTCAACAACCATCAAGAATGCATCATTAGTTCTTCTCAAGTACATAAGGATATACTTGACCACCATCTAGTGACTTTCACTAGGATATGATTAGTTTGTTCTCATCATACTCTAAGTATACGAGTTATCCCGTCTTAGTACATAATATGACATACATGATAGATCCAATTGCCGAAGCATATGGAATCCTAATCATGTATTCTTGCTCATTAGCCTTCCACTAAGACTAAGTCTTTCCAAGAACATTGTCATTAGACAACTTTGCAAGTTCTTCTCCAAGAGTCTTGCATACTGAACGATTCAGTATTTTGTCTTTATAAGTACTTTGACACAAATCAATCAACTTCCTAGATTTATATCAATAGATATTAATTCCAAGGATGTAAGCAGATTCTTCCTAAGTCTTTCATTAAAAAACTCTTTCAAAATGAATTATATGTCAACCACATATACAAGACTAGGAATTAGACTATGCTATCACTAATTTCTTAGCAAACAAAAGTTTCATTTTTGATGAATTTTAAACGATTTGAACACTTCATCAAAATGATAGTTTCAACTCCAAGAAACTTGCTTCGATCCATCCCATGGATTTCCACAACTAACATACTTTATTAGAATTTTTCTAGACTATCAAAACCTTTAGGTTGTATCCAATACATCCTCAAGTTAATTCCCGTTAAGGAACTCTGTTTTGATATTCATTTGTCAAATTCCATATTCCAAATATGAAGATGTGGCATTGAGAATTCTAATAGCTTAAAGTATGACTACGGGTGAGAAAGTTTTATCATATTCGAAATATGAGTCAACCTTTTTCACATTTAGTCTTGCTTAATTAGTATGTTCCTTTGCTACCAATATTAGTTTTCTCCAAGAAAAAACTCAATTCCATCATTTGGTTTTTACACCTTAGGTTAGAATGATCAAGTTCCAAACTTGATTATATAACATGGATTGTCTTTTAGATTCTATGACTCCAAGCCATTATTCTAAATACGGAGCGGACTTCGCATTTTGATAGGTGGTAAATATGTCATTCTCAATGAACTTTACCTTAATACATTATATTTTGAGAAATCTAGTATTTCTTGTTATAGATTGTATCCATCATATATGCAAGTAACTTGTGAAACTTTGAACGAATTTTCACAACTCCTTGTAAATCTTTGTTCAATTTCCATCAAAGGTTCAATGTAATTTTCTAGGTCTCGAACCATTCGATATATATTTTACTCCCACTGGTTCTTTTAGAGATAAACAATTTTTCTAGAAAAGTACGAATATAAGTAACAAACGATTTGTTTCTTATGAGTAAAATAATATCCTCAAGTTTCCTTAGGATATCACATGAAAATACATTTATTAGATTTAAGTGTGAGCTTGTTCCAAACAAGTCTTTTCACAAAAGTCTCACCATCTTAAATCTACATGAAAGACAAACCAAGTTTTCTTTCATTTCATATCATATATGGCACCTTTGAACTTTTTTTTTTGATGGAACTCAAATTAGTGTAATTATAGCGGTTTCCATTGTATAACCCAAAATTAAATAGTGGAAGATCAATTTGACTTTATCATCTAATGAACCATATCCAGTAAGGTTCCATAACTCCACTTAGACACATCATTCCAAAATGGTGTTCCTTGTGGAGTTCATTGTGAAACAATTTCACAATCTTAAAGATGATTGTCAGATTTTTGGTTCAATTATTCATCATCACGATCGAATCGGAATCTTTGAATAGTTTTACCAAGTAGTACCAAAATACTCCTTTAGCATTGCTACTTAATGGACCATATACATCAACATGTATTAGGTCTAATAAGATATTAGCCTTTTACTACTCCTAGTAAAAGATGTCTTGGTCCAAGTAAATAAGATTTGCATAAATCATATGATTCAAAATCATATGACTTTAAAACTCCGTCCCACAGAATTTTAGATATGCGTTTCTTATTTATTTGATCAAAACAATAATGCCTTAAGAATTTTAATAATAACTTATGTTATAATCTTATTCATTATTTTTTGTTCTTCAAGATTTAGGATATTAGATTTATTTATATGATTTAACAATGCGATAAAGTAAATCACAATAAATAAAGCACTTTCTTATTCTCAATAAGAAATTAATATCCTTCATTATCTTATAACAAAATAATACTTTTCCACTTAATGAATAAAGCCATTTCATAAGTGTTCTACGAACAATGTTGCAACTCTTGCATCATTACCATTCATAGGTTAACTTTACTTTTAAGTAGTCTTTCAATTTACTAATTTTTGCATATTTTACAAATGTGGGATCAAATCCGGTATCCAATACCCAATAATTAAAATTAGAAAGATTAATCTTATAACATAAATGTCCGAATTGGTAGCTCACTACCAATCACTTTCTTTGATCATCCAGAATTTCGATTGCAATTTTAAATGGTCAATCCAATTACCATATTACAAATTTGCATTATTTAGAGTTATAACTTTAGCCACAATTATTTCTTTTAGGTTTGACAACCTTTGTCTTCACCCTCATCTTTTTAATCCTCGTTCCTTTTAGAAATTCATTAAGTCAAAAATAAAATTTTTGACTTAGATCATCATCTTTCTGCACTTTATTTCAGATGTTGAGAGCACAAACTGTACGGCCGAAACTAAGCCAAAAGGCATCCACAATTCCGTACATCATTCAGAAATTTAGAGAACAGTCCATACGGCCGAAACTAAACCAAAAGGCATCCACATTTCCGCATGAATCTGTAGTCTAGTTTCTAAATTCCATGTCTCACCAATTTAACTGATTTCAGCAATCAAGAACAATTCATGATTCTGATTTCTGAATTGATATCACTTTTCAGGAAACACGATTTCGAAAACCAGCCATCTGAAACTAGATTCAATCCCAGATTAATTTTGAAACTGACATTTAATTTCAGGAAATACGGTTTCTAAAACCAGTCATCTGTCAATCAAATTCAACTCAAAATATTTATCATAAAAAGCGGTAGATTTTTCAATTCCTAAAATTTACCTTAAAATACTTTCCTTGATTCAATTAAGATTTGATGTTCATGGTGATCCAATCATCATGATTATTAAAATCAAGAATAAACAATTTATTCATGAATCTAAGATCATCAACAAGTTAATCAAATTAAATTTTGATGATCCTATGGAACATATTAATCAAATTAATATTGCAATTTAGGTTACTTAAGATTATTAAGAATGTATAATTTCCGTTTTTGCTTTAGAACAATTCTTAAGCTCATGATCCAATCAAAGAAATTAATTTCATTCTCTTTTAACTTTGTCCTTTCAAGAATAGATCACAGTACCAAATATAATTAAAGTATAAGATAATATTCTACACAAATATGCAAATAAATATACGCCTATATTTCATACTAATCATTTAAGAGATAAATTATTTGTATTTCATGAATACTCCCACTAAATTATATAACCTTCATATACAACACTTGTATAATATAATTTTAAGTGGGCTAAGATCCATATTTCACTTGATTTTACGTTCGCGAGGGCAAGATGCATAAGACCAAGCTATTTAGGTAGATAACTCCTTATCAATCACATCATATGTGACTCTTAGATTTTTTATGAGATTGTTTTAGACATCCAATGTCAATCATGTTTTAATCTCATCTTGTGCTTTAGGCCCATAACTCTTATGATAGCCTAATTAAGTCAAACCACGTTAAACGCATAGGAACCACTCTTTCACTCATCATGCTCATACACTGGTAGAATTAATGCGCCTCGCTATGGTTAGAGCCCGCATAAAAATACCCGGTGTACTCACATGTGTTTTAATAATGGATTGGCACATGACTTAAATTTTTTGAGAATGTTCTTTCATATAGCAACGCGCATAACAAATGTATAATTAATCAAATTAATTAATGAATGGATACTATGTGAATATAATTATGAATTTTAGATTTTCTTAGAGTCCCACTCTAGGTACAATACATATTGAATAATGAATTCTTTCATAGAGTCCAACTCTATTAAGAATGCATTACTTCATAGAATCCAATTCCATGAACAATACATATTTTACTATGCATCTCAAAGTCTGAAAAACACGAATTCAGAAATCTGCACTGTACGTGAGCTGCACGAAAAATCTGCACGAATTCGTGCACTGCACGCGAACTGCACGAAAATTCTGGGCTGCACGTGCGCTGCACGTAATCTGCACGAAAATTCTGCACAAAACGTGTATTGCACGCGAACCGCACGATCGCAATTTATCAAATCTTGATCCTTTAAGAATTCAACTATTTATGATAATCAAATTATCATAAACATCAAACCCTAAGAACAAACAATTTGTTCTTCAAGATCAAGAATCATCAATTCAATAATCCAATTAAAGAAATTGATGACCCGATAAATAGATTAATCATATTAATCATGCATCTTGAAAACCATGTTCATAATCATACTATATCAAATATATAATTGTTTCACCAAATAATTCACATAAATCACTTATTCTAAATTCTATCATGCTAGATCATATAATCAAATTATATATTAAACATGATAATATTAAAATAACCATACATGAACGCGGCTCTGATACCACTGTTAGGTTTTGATGAAACATGCGCAGCGGAATAAAGCAATATAAAATCAACAAAAACCCAAAGCCCCATGATCCATTCATGATGATTAAATTAATAGCAAGATGAATTTAGAATACTAACCGTTGTTGTGCATTTAAATTTTCCGGATCTCCAAATCTTCAAGTCTTCAAGCTTTAGGATTTGATCTCCTCGTTCTTCGCGTTCTTCGGATCAGGATCACAGGAATACGAACTTGAGATGTTAAAGCAAACATCCTCTATGTGTATCCACACGCGGACGAATATCTAGAACCATTCTAGATCTGGATTACTAGACCCGTTAGAAAACTCTTTTCTAATCTTCAAAGGCTATATGAATTTTGGTGTTCTTGAGCTTTTGATTCTCAATCTAGCCTCAAGTATATGTTTCTCAAACATATGTGTTGCATTAGTTTAATGGCTGGTGAAGAAGGATTATTTATACTCAGGAATCCTTAACCCTTAAGGACCCTTGAGACCTAATCCCGTCACCCAATTAAACTTACCAAAATCTGGCTCCAGAAACTCTAGCACGGTCGTGGTCACAAAGTGGCACGGCCGTGCCACTTGGTGCGAACAAGACATGCCCTAGTTTAATTCTGGCACGGTCGTGCTTTATAACTGGCATGGTCGTGCCAAACCATTTGGCACGGTCGTGCTTTATAACTGGCACGGCCGTGCTCGCCAAAAACTCAGCCTTTGCCTTTTTCTTGAATCGTCCTTTTGTGTGTGACCCCATAGGATTATATTAAGTTGGTAATGAGTCCAACCAAGGTCAAACTCATAAGTCATGAGTGGACTCTAGCAAGCCATCATGACTACCCAATTAATATAACTTAAACGACGTTCGTTATCCTCATAGAACATATCACAATCCTTTTGTCACGTGATATCATATTGGACATAAGTCATGGTCAACGTCAACTTATGTTGTCCAATGCTTTCTTGATCCCGAGTAGATTGATATGAGCAAATGACATTGAACACTCCAATTCATTTGGGTATGGCCATACACTATCATCAATCTCACTCATCGAGAGGCCAAGCAGATATCTCTCTTGAGAAAGGGACAAATCCCATCTTGACTTATCATTCTTCCCTAGATGAATCCGATTATGCCAATCATAGCCTTTATAACCACCCGGTTAGGGGTAGCGTTTGAGTACGTCAAACATAATGTTCATCATGTGGAAGACTATGATAATCTCAGGTCTAAGGATAAATGATATAACTATATGAGATTTAATTATGACATCTGACCATGACATAAATCTCATAGCGGGTCATGTCCAGTACGTGTTCACTAACAAGTAACCATAAGCTTAATTTGTATCATATACACATGATCATCACATGATCATCAACTAAACTTATACTAGTCCTTCATAAGTACTAGGGACGGGGATTATTATAATAAACATGTAAAACATATAATAACCCAGAGTTGTTATCTCCATAAAAAATGAGAACATGATGTAACGCAAGGCCTTTCTCAAGGGTCTAGGGCATAATTTCCAACAGGGTTGGTCCATTCCAGCCCAATCCACCCCAAGCGACCGATGCGTACGTGCGAAGTGCAAAGTGCGCCCTAAACCGCCCATTCCGCGCTTCGCGCCGCTTCGCCGGTCATAGGTCCATTTTGGGCTAGCCCAAAGTTAACCTATTTACCCACTAGCTTTATGGATAGCCCAAAGGCCCACTTAGCTTGGAAGCCCAAGTCCACACTTGATTGGAACTTTCTTAGATGAGCTATATTAAATACTCTCATTTTTTTCATTTTCCAACCAATGTGGGATAATGGCTTTCCACATTTCCAACTCTTCATAAACCCATAATAGTTGCATACTTTAAACAATTAATTTCTCATTCACCCGAAATTGATTTTGAGAAAATAAATACATCACGTTAATCTACTCCGAATGTAGATTACTAATTTGAAACTAAATTCCATTTTTATTAAATGGAACAAATAACGAAACTTGGTTAAATATTGGTTAAACCAATATTCCTAACCAATTTCCAACAGAACGCAGGAACACGACCTCAAGGCTTGGATCACGAACTTGGAGGAGTTGATAGCAACGCCCTCTATGTTTATCCACACGCGAACGAATCTCAAGAACTCTTCTTGATCCGGATTGCTAGACCCAATAGAACACGTTTCTATTATGAAGGCTATATGAAAATATTGTTCTTGTTCTTGGGAAGAAGAAGAAGAACATATTTTTCTCTCTTGGAGGCTCTCTAATTGATCAAGTATCAATAATGTCTGATTAGGATATTGAGAGAGGTATTTAAATTCATTAAACCTAAACCATTTAGGAGAAATAGGTTAAATCCCGTCACAATACGAAATCAGGAAATCTGGCCCGAACAGGACCTGCTCGGCCGAGTCCTTTGAAGTGCTCGGCCGAGCGCCTCTTTATTTTGTCTTTCTGTTTCCCTTGCTCGTCCGAGCACCAGCAGAATGTCATTTTTAGCCTTTTAAACAATTCGTTCTTTTGTGTGTGACCCCATAGGATTATATTAACTTGGCAATGAGTCCAAACACATTTGTACTCATAAATCATGAGCGGACTCTAGCAAGCCATCATGACTACCCAATTAATTTAATTTGTCAAAGTTCGCGAATCCTTTATAGAACATATCACAATCTCTTTGTTTCACGATGTCTATTGAGCGTAATCCATGGTCAATGGTCAACTTACATAGTTCAATGATTTCTCGATCCCAAATGTATTGATAAGACAAATCTTATTTGAGCACGGCCATGCATTTCATCAATACCATTCATCGAGTGGCCAAATCTTGACATCTCTCTTGATGAGGAACAAATCCCATCTTAGCTTATTACTCTTCCCTACATGATTCTGATTATGCCAATCACATTCTTTATAGCTACCCGGTTAGGGGTAACGTTTGAATGTGTCAAACATAATGTTCATCAAGTGGAAGACTGTAATAACCTCAGGTCTAGAGATTCTAGTAATATAACTATATGAGACTTAATTATGACATTGTGACCATGACATAAATCTCATATGGGTCAGTCCAATATTTGTTCTCCAACAAATATCCATAAGTTTAATTGTATCCCATACACCATAATCATCATATGATTATCTATCAAACTTATACTAACAATTAATCATAATTATCAGGGACGAGAATTATTATAATAAACATGCAAAGGATATAATAATCAAACATTCATATCTTTATTAAAATATAATTAATAGATAACATTAATCGTTCACATAACGTGCCTAGAGCATACAACACCAACACTGGACTCATGTGAGTCTGTCTCACGGCGTGAGACGGCTCACAAGCCGCCGAGCCAAGCCTTTGGTTTTTTTTTTTGCCCTCCAACTTTTTTTCCCCTGCCATTTTTTGCTTGCCAGCAAAAGTAACAGTTTTTATAAAGAAATGTAACACTTTTTTCTCATATGTAACACTTTTTTTCCAAAAAATGTACCACAATTTTGCTGAAATAGATTAAAGATAACATAAGATTGACAACTAAAACTAATGTTACATTTTATAATAAATGAATGTAACCTTTTTTTTCTCAATTGTAACACTTTACTAGGGTTTTACATTCAATAGAAATGCAAAACCGATTATATACATGAATTTTTACTATATTTTTTTAAGAAAAAAAAAATGTTACATTCATTTATATAGAAAATTATAATCATATATGCACTTTGTTACACTTCAAATATTACTTTTTCTAACAAAAAAAACTATCAAACTATTTTTTTTTGCAAAACTGCTGTTACATTTGACAGTAAAAGTGTTACTTTTTGAAGATAAAACTGTTACTCAGAACATAGTGTTACATCTCAGGAGACGAGCAACTCACTTTTTGTGTGTTAAAAAGTATGTTTTTTTTTTTAAAAAAAATCAAACCATATCATGACCTATCTAGATTTGTTCGTCTCGTTGGGTCGAACACAACGGTATTTTTTTTTTTTTTTAACTTCAAAATCTCAAGATATAATATTTTAAAGTTATTAGAGGTTTTTTTTAAAAAATGCGACACGTGTCGCGCGCTGGGTGGTCAAAGAGGACAGCTGGGCGGGTTAGGCTTGCGGGTTGTGGGCATGATCCATGGATGAACCATGGGTGGATCCATCTCATCACAAGGTGAGACGGTCTCACCAAGTCTTTGTCTTATTCAAATTATTGTTGAATTGTTTTCTAAAAAATCCAATTATTGTTGAAATATCTAATTAATTAGGCAGCATGTGAGAGTACTTATCACTCAATCGGCGATCTTAGATTTGAACGGCCAGGACACTTTGCACATTTTTCTTTAGATTTTGTACAGCTTTATCAAAGACAAAATCCTACCTTACTTTGCATTAGATTTAGTTCATATAAATTAAGGGTGTTCCCTTTGGCCCATGACGCAGCGGAATACAAATTTTCAGGATAACCGTGATGGAAATCATGAGAAAATTTTGGGGGAAACTAGTTTCTCCATAAGTTATAAAAAGTCCTGTTTTTATAGGGGTTAAAGTTTAGGGTTTTGGGTTTAAGGTTTAGGGTTTAGGCCTTTTAGGGTTTAAGAAGGGTTAAAAAACAAGACTTTTTATAACTTATGGAGGAACTAGTTTCCCCCAAAACCAACTCGGAAATCATTATAAAGAGATAGCAATAATCTACCGAAAAGATTATTGACCTAATCCAATCCAGGAATTAGGGTTTCAACAAGTCTAACGACTACAGGGACTAAACCCTAAAAATGCACCTAAACCCTAAAAATGCACTAACGGCAAATATAATTTTATTAATCAAAAAGCTTACTATTATAAAACCCTAACAAAAGTATTTATACTACTACGGAATATTCTAGAAACCCTAAATGAAAACCCTAAAATTGATTTAACAAAATACCCAAATTATCCTAACTTACTGGAATTAAAACAGCAAATAAATCTTTGGGTTATCGCTGGGCACGGTCGTGCTTTGAAATAAGCACGGTCGTGCTAATCAAGTCGACTGCTTCCATCTTTCTGCCTAATTTGAGCACGGGCGTGCTTTGTACCACGCACGGCCGTGCTATTTTGATCGAGTTCCAAAGCCTCCTCCCAGCGCTGCCTTCTGCCGAACCTCCAAGTCCACCTTTCAGCCCTCGTGCTACATCAGCCCATCAATGGATGGAAACGAATTACTATTGCTTTGCTCAGTGATGTGCTAATTTGATCAATATTAAGAATTAGCCATTAATTGTTCGAGCAATATTAGGGGCATAAAATAAGGCCACAAAATCTTGCTCACAAAATGAGGTGACGATATTTTATTGGTTGCATCGATAATAGACCCGCCACACTCTAATTAAAAACACCAATAACATCATTACACCTAAAATTTTGTGAACAAGTTTTTGTGACTTTTTTTGTGCCCCTAGCATTATTATTGTCGTTAAATAATGTATACCACCAGATTATTTGAGTAAAAAAGTAACTTTATCATCTACATTCTTTATCTTCCTTCCCACTGAGACGTACACCTTTTGTTTCAACTTAGTGTTAATCAAAAAATTAGACACACAAATTAAAGAAATGTAAGAGATAAATAGTGGAAGAAGGTGTTTGTGAGTATGAAAAATTAAATATGAGAGAGAATAAGTAGGAGAAATAGTAAGTTGATTGGTGTTGTGAGTGTAAAAGTAAAGTATGAGTAAGGGGAATAGTAAATATATTGTTAGGAAAATTGTATAACAATAATAATGGTTTTCTTGAATTTAACGATAATGACAAATATAATTAATGAACCAAATAAACTTAACGGGGAAAGAAATAAGGATAAACTATAAATGCAGATATTAAATCAAACCGGACAATAAATGAAGTCGAGTCTTGTGTTGGACACTATCTCCGCAAGAAGATATTGCCCCGCACTGGTGCTAACGGTCTGTGGCAATCTTCTCTCAAGATGAAACGACTTTACAATCGTTAATAGAATCACTTCAAATTAACGATTTCGGCGAACATAACCGTGCTTGACATTTCCAGACTTTGAAGAAGACTCTATGCAACAAGATGTTTAAGATGTAGTGAGAATTCCATTGAATTCTACTAATTCTCTTAATGAATTTTACTAACTCAATTAGTATTGTATTTGATGATGTGAAGAATGACATTCTAGGGAGTCTATTTATAGTGTTTAAAGAGGTATAATGTCTTTCTATAAAAAGACATATCCTTTCAAGATACACTGAATTTGGGCAATTCAATTTATATCTCTTCATACAAATTCATTCATCTTGTGAAAGTATTCACATTCAATGAACTTGGCCCATACCTTTTCAAAAATCACTAAGAGTTGCATACTTTCATCATTAATACTCATTCATCTAAAATGATTTTGAGAAATAAAATTCTTGCAACTTTGTGTACATTTACATAAAATGACACCAAATTAAATTTTGATAAAAAATTGGCCAACACCAATTTCTCAAAATAAAATTTCCAACAATCCCCCACATGAATGACAATTAATGCATGCATGAATGCAGACTCGTCTGGAAGTTTCGCCGAACCATTATTGCATCAGGATAGGTAGCTTCTGGCTTTGAACCTTCCTTAGTAAAATACTATTGGATATAGTAGCCATTCAGTAGCGCGATGCTTTGAACTGGTGACTGTATAGTGTATACCAAGACAATAGTACTTACACAATAATAGCTCTAACATGTTTTGTCCTCACGTTTTGTCCATTTCGGCCCTGGACCATGCTTGATTTCATAAGTGTTCAATTTGAAGCGGCTTTATTACTTCTCACTTATATAGGTGATCTCCTATAAAAAGTATCCTGCCATACTCTACCCTTTAAGGTATAGGAATCATTAAAAGCTTTTAAGCTTACCTTCACCACACGTCAGCGGGGTTTTAGCACTTAGATGGCTTCTGAGAATAGGTTATAAGAGTTCCAAGTGCACCACTAGAATATCCATAACTTAGTTGTCTCATTGAACCAAGTTTGTGGGATCTCCACTCATCATGGTTGAGTTACCGCTATAGATTTCTTTTGTTGTGTGGGTTTTAACCTCATTCCCCTTACCAAAAAAATTGATCTCCTATTCATACCCTTTTGGTATACGAATCCGCTTTTGTCTTCACATAACCGATTGTGATAGTCCTATTTGAGATCAATTGTCTTTATGGTATTGATTTATGACCATTATGTCTAGACTTACCATACTTTATGCCTTTTCATATTTCGCATTGTCATCATAATGCATATAAGCATAAACTTATTTCAACAAGGAATATCTTCCAAAGACTCCTTACTGAATCAAGTCATCCAGTTGTCTTGGAAGATTTCAATGACGCTTCTCCTCCACCTATTGTGAACACATTTTCACTTGTGGATTCCTAGTTCATTTGTGCAGGATAACCAATCATACTATTGGATATCTCACATATAGTAAGCCGTAATCACAAGTATATCTTTTAGTACTCCACGTACTTTGACTATACTTTTCAAATGATTAAATCAATTACTATTCGACTTTTAGATTCTTTAAATTGGTCAGTCTCTTCGAATGAACAAATTCTCTAAGCGATCAGTCTTTTCGAGTGGCCAGGATCTCTGAATGGTCAAGCTTTCTAAGTGGTCAGCATCTCTACCTTTCTAGAGTCTACCTCTCAAAATTTTACCTATACAGAGTCTACCTCTCAATAGTCAACCTTTCCTTATTCTACCTCTTACGAATCTACTTTCTAGATTCGAGGGTCTATCTCTTTGGAATTATCTTTCGAGAGTTTACCATTCAAGAATCTCCTTTTATGAGAGTCTTACTTCAAGAGTCTATATTTCGAAATTCTTCTTACAAGAATCATTTTCTATAACCTTTTAAGAGTCTATCTCTTTAAGGTTTAGTCTCCTAAGAGTTAATTTCTCAAGATTGTCTCTCTTAAGAGTTCATCTTTGAAATCCCAATGCTTCAGATTATAGTTTTTGAAGGTCTACCTTTCTAGAATTTTTCTTTCAAGAAAATTCATCACATTAAATACTTCCTTTTGAGGATCCATATGTAACCCAACGGTTTGCATTATGAAGAGATTTATCAACTCTCAAGTATTTACAGTTAATCATCTTTTAACAGCTTCCGTTTATTTTCTAACAAAGAAAATTAGGACCAACAAGTTTACAACTTTGTCCTCTAATTGCCTCTTTTGTTCTTCTACACGAGATGAACCATTAGCAATTGCTACGTATTTCCTTTTGTTTCAAAGGATTATATTCCTTAAAGAATATATCGTTTCTTGTTTTGGCTTAAGTACTTTTACTTTAGCCGGATACCTCCACAATTGGGGTATACCCCCACATTTTAAGGTATTTATTAAATATTTTATGAATCTTCGAATTCATATTTTATAATTTCATTTATGTGGGTCTAGCAAATAATAATAACTTTAATTGAATCATATACCTTCAATTAAAAGTCCGTCCCATAAATCACTTGCATGATTATTATTGCACTTCTCGTTATTATCCGTCAGTTAATTTCCAACGCTCATCTAGTTGTCCTTCCTTGGAAAACGGCATTTCTTCTTGTTAATCTTCTAACGATAACATCCTTCCGTTGTCCATAATAGTTGGCTCACATTTGTCAAACATTCAAGAAAACGTTAATATCTTCTTGCGATTGTTAGGAAAATTGTATAACAATAGTAATGGTTTTCTTGAATTTAACGATAATGACAAATATAATTAATGAACCAAATAAACTCAACGGGGAAAGAAATAAGGATAAACTATAAATGCAGATATTAAATCAAACATGACAATAAATGAAGTCGAGTCTTGTGTTGGACACAATCTCCGCAAGAAGATATTGCCCCGCACTGGTGCTAACGGTCTGTGGCAATCTTCTCTCAAGATGAAACGACTTTACAATCGTTAATAGAATCACTTCAAATTAACAATTTCGGCGAACATAACCGTGCTTGACATTTCCAAACTTTGAAGAAGACTCTATGCAACAAGATGTTTAAGATGTAGTGAGAATTCCATTGAATTCTACTAATTCTCTTAATGAATTTTACTAACTCAATTAGTATTGTATTTGATGATGTGAAGAATGACATTCTAGGGAGTCTATTTATAGTGTTTAAAGAGGTATAATGTCTTTCTATAAAAAGACATATCCTTTCAAGATACATCGAATTTGGGCAATTCAATTTATATCTCTTCATACAAATTCATTCATCTTGTGAAAGTATTCACATTCAATGAACTTGGCCCATACCTCTTCAAAAATCACTAAGAGTTGCATACTTTTATCATTAATTCTCATTCATCTAAAATGATTTTGAGAAATAAAATTCTTGCAACTTTGTGTACATTTACATAAAATGACACCAAATTAAATTTTGATAAAAAAAATTGGCCAACACCAATTTCTCAAAATAAAATTTCCAACATATATTTTGCTATTTTGACCAGTTCACACTAACATGAAACCGATGAAAAAAAAATGAAATAAGTTTACACTAACCTAGAACGGAAGGAGTATTAATTTAGCACAAGACAATTTTAAAAATTTTGTTACCTCCATTAAAATTTTGTAATATTATCTCCGTCTTTGTACAAAGAAAAGATAACACTATATTAAAATTTATGCCTCCCGTTTAAACAAAATTTAGGTGTCAGATTAGAATATGTCACATTCAAAATTTCCCCCCATTTAGTCATTATTTTGGCTAGGTCCGCTACAGATGTTGCTTACGATCCTTTACCATTGTCAATGTTTACAATCAGGTTGTGGAGTGAAACGTCAGTACAAAGTAAGATGAATAAATTATCATGTGCACCAAAACGAATCAAGATCTTCTGTACAATTTTGGTGTGCTGATGTAGGAGCGACGACAGCGAAGTTAGGGAGAACTCCAGCACCGCAGACCAGGCGCCCGCCCGCTAGTCATCAAGCGCCCGCCTGGAATTAGTTTCAACACGGCTGATGTTTACTGCCATGTTCGAGTGCCCGCTTGGTTGTAACCAAGCGCCCGCTTGGTCGACGGCCAGGATTTTGTAGTTTGCGTTTTATTGTTTTTCTGCGCATAAACCATAGGGTAGTTTGAGTATTATTTGTTTAGTTAGGTTATGTTATTTTGTTAGGAGTATAGTAGGGTTTTGTTAGTAGTATAAATACTTTAGTTCATTGTTTTAGGTTACGACTTTTATTTGATGAATTGAATTTTATTCAAGGAGAATTTCTTATCTTTTCTGGTTGATTCCAGGTTTTCTCTGGTGGATTCCAGGGTTATTGTGTTTGAGGGTTCATCGCTTGTGAACTCTTGTGTTTAGTGCGATATTCACGAATTCTTTCGCTTCCGTGTTGCGTCAGTTGGCATCAGAGCAGGCTTTATCCTGTCTTTTCGTCACTGATTCGTTATGGGGGATCAGGCAACAAAGGCTGATATCGATGGTGTAACCACCGCTATCACTTCCTTGACAACGCAGATTGCAGCGTTGGTTGCCGCTCAACAAGGTCAAAACGCTAATCAAAACTGTCATGGTGAGAGAGACAGGGTTGATCCAAGACGACGTCCTCAAGGGACAGAAAATCGGGATGATGGGGATTCCAGTTCCAGTTCCGATGATGAGGTTATTCATGAAATCAATCTTCGATTGGATCATGCTCGACAACAGGAAAAATATTTCCTAGCGTTAGAAGACGAAGAACTCGACGAAGCAGACAAGCATGATCGACGCGTGCAGAAATATAAATCAATCAGAGATCTGAATTGAGCAGCAAGAGAGAGAGTGCTTAGGCAGCGACATAGGATGGAAGCCCAAATTTATGCTGACAAAGCCGATCGCTACACTGCCCAAATTCAGAAACTGGAAGCGCGTAGATCAACAGTTTATGAACGTGCGGAAGAAGAATGTCAGGCTCAATTCGAAGTATTGTTGCAGAATAGCAAAAATTGTGCTGAAGAAGAACGTCGCAGGGAAAGTCTCCACCGCATCGATCCGATTGAAGAGAAAGATTCAGATTCAAACGGAGAAGATTTAGTGGCAGTCCAATCCGCGGATCAGGATCTACAAATATTGAACGAAGGTTTCAATGGAGAGACGAGTAGTAATTGTTTTCTGTCCATGGTTGAAGCTTCAGTTTCAAAGGCAACAATTCGAGAATCAAATAACGAAGGTTTGATTATTTATTGTGGAAAATTCGTTTTGCATCAAATTGTGCTTAAGAAGCAGATCTACTCAAAATATTTATTCAAGTGGGATGGAATTTTTCAAACTTCGGAGATGAACTCGGGGACGAGTTCTTTTGAAGAAGAGGTGACTGATGTAGGAGCGACGACAGCGAAGACAGGGAGAAATCCAGCACCGCAGACCAGGCGCCCGCCCGCTAGTCATCAAGCGCCCGCCTGGAATTAGTTTCAACATGGCTGATGTTTACTGCCATGTTCGAGCGCCCGCTTGGTTGTAACCAAGCGCCCGCTTAGTCGACGGCCAGGATTTTCTAGTTTGCGTTTTATTGTTTTTCTGCGCATAAACCATAGGATATTTTGGGTATTATTTGTTTAGTTAGGTTATGTTATTTTGTTAGGAGTATAGTAGGGTTTTGTTAGTAGTATAAATACTTTAGTTCATTGTTTTAGGTTACGGCTTTTATTTGATGAATTGAATTTTATTCAAGGAGAATTTCTTCTCTTTTCTGGTGGATTCCAGGTTTTCTCTGGTGGATTCCAAGGTTATTGTGTTTGAGGGTTCATCGCTTGTGAACTCTTGTGTTTAGTGCGCTATTCACGAATTCTATCGCTTCCGTGCTGCGTCATGTGCCACTCCATATACCACCTGCAATCCAACCGTTCACATGTTTGCATAATATTACGATAATACTCATCTCAATAACTATGAGCCATTAGATCACTTGTGGCATATGAAATGGTATACAATGTGGCACAGAGTATTTCAACTCCACCAAAACAAGTTTCTATATTGAACTGGCCTTGAACCCTACAAATTAATTTATTGATATTCTTTTCATTTAATGTTAAATCACCAGGTGAAATGATGGTCCAAACACATAGCTACCGTTATTGGTTAAAACTAACCGGCCGGTGAGGGGTGAGACAAGTAATTTGCAATGTAAAACAAGGAAGATTAGGTGAAAATAATCTTACCCACTGTTTGATTTGATTTCACCAATGAGCTCTAGATCAAGCAAATATTCAGTGTTGATGAACCCTGGCTTTTTGGGTATACTTCTACGTACCCTCGTACCGCTCTTATACGGTCCTTATACCCCTCTCATACGGTCTCTATACTCCTTCCTTGTACCAAGGGAAGGACCTCCTGAAAGGACAAGTATACCCCTCATCCCTCGTATATATACCCTTCCTTATCTAAGGTAAAGGGGATGATTCATTCTCTACTATCTCTCTCTCTTTACACTCTCTAGAGTGCTCTCCTCTCCCTCTCTCTTACACATTCACACACCCAAGGCATTCTAGGCCTTGTTCTTAGTTTCCTCGGAGTCTTACTCTCACACCCGAGGGCCTAAGCCGGGGTCAAACCCGGCTTTGGTCCTAACGGTGTGCTCATCTTGCAGATCTTCTCAGCTAGGAGCATGGGCAGCAAATCTGGAGTTCTATCTCCATGACCCCAAAATCTAGGGCGTCATCAGTGGTTCCATTGCCGGGAGACGACATCTTTTCCGGTACGCCGTCGCCGGAAATAGATTCCCGTTCATATGCAAATACTTGGGCAGCCTCTGCCATATTTCTTAGCTCATTCTTCTTTGAAACAAAAAAATCCATACGAAGTTCATACTCCTTTTCTTTTCTTAAAAATTCGAAATGAACATTTCCATTTTCCTTTTCTTTCTTCCTATTCTATACACTACAACCTCATTCATCCCCTCAAAGAAGGAAAAAGTCAGATTCCGGAAACAAATGCAGATTCCGGCGAGTTTTCGATGACTTTCGCCGTTGAAAAAGAGGGGGAGAAGGGTCTGTTACTTATGGTGAGGTAAAGCTAATTTTTAGAAGCTGCTCACATTTTCTTGTCTCACTCTTCTTTGCAAGTAAAAATTCAAGGAAGAGATGAGATTGTTTTTCTCCGGCGAAGCCTCTTATGTTCCGGCTGAGTCGCCGGCCGCGACTCCACGAAAGTGGATAGCCCGCAACTCAGTTGGAGCAACCAAAGAGTGCCTTCGTTGGTCTCTTTCAGTCCAAGCCACCATGGATGTTATGGTGTTCCTTGGCTGAACCCACCATGGATGATATGGGGGATCTTGACTGAACCACCATGGATGTTATGGTGCATTTTGGTTAAGATGGATAAAGTAGTTTGGTCGTCGGAAAAATGGAAGAAAAAGATGAAGTTGACTGGAATATAAAATGAAGGCCAGCAGAGGATTCGTCTTGAGAAGAGGAAAACAATGGTGAAAAAATCATAAAAAATGGAGCAAGGAGCAGCTCCCGGCCGTTGGTCAAAACTCCGATGAATCAGTCAACTCCGGCGACTTTTACCATTTACCAGAATACTCAATAAACTGGTCATTATTTCATGGTAAAAGATTTTGTACAACAGAGTACAAGTCCTCATCACTTTTGATTATTGTTGGGATAAGGGTGGTGAGAAAAGGACAAAGAAAAGTAAAAAAAAGAGTGCAACAGACAAAGGATGTTACAGCACTCAAATTGTGAAAACGTGTTGTCATACTGACACACCCATATGGGTGTTGTACTATTTTTAGTGAGTGAAATGAACATTGTACAAGTATTCATGGAAAAGCACTGTCACAAGGGAACAAAGTCACGTGGCTAGTTAAAATGTGGGCCACAAAAGGGAATCCTATATATAAAAAAAAAAAAAAATCACACCACAAGTTCCGAGCTGTGTAAACAAGGAAAGTCTCAACCCATGCTCGCAGATCGCAGTTTTGCTCCGGCCAATTCCGAGCTCGGTCCGGCGAGACCTCGCTTCCTCCGGCCTCTCTGGTCTGATCATGATTTTGGTCAGCAGTACAATCCACAAGTGTTAACTCACCAGGATCCATGAAAGTCCGGCTACTAAGTGAGCTCCGAGCTCCGAACAGCCAAGTCGCCGTCTGACCTGCGGGCAGCCATGAACTCCAGAAACATGTTCACTCCGACAAAACCTTCGCTGTACTCTGGTCTCAGCTTGCATACTCCGGTACACTCCGACATTGAATTTGGGTCAACCGATAGTGAGCTCGCGACCCCAAAGCAACCTTAGTCCGAGCATCGAGCAAGCAAGCCATGCCCGCGGACCTGTTCTGGAGTACTCTTATGAATTCCAGGCGGACTTTAAGCAAACTCAATTTATATTGAGCAAGACTCCTCTTCGTCGGAAAACATGGACGAAATTTGGAAATAACTCAGAAAATGTAGCTTGATAAAACAAAAGTAAGGGAGTTAAATCGCGTCCATCCGATCACATTTGAGCCAATGCCCGCCGGCCGGATTTCCGGGCATTCATGGACATGGTGAACAGTTGCCAGCTATATGTCATCTCACAAAATTTTTACTTGGCTAGTTATGTTTGGCACCAAAATGGGGAATCTCGGACTTTCGTTCCAAACAAGATTGAAGGAGCCAGCAGCAAGTTTGATAGATTAAACAATTGAGGTGTACCTAATTCAATCATTTTCCGCGGGCAACTCTCGAACTCCGGGGCTCCGGGCAAACTTGAAGGAGACGGGCAGCCTTTAAACCGATCTCCGGCTAGTCACTCACTCCGGCCGCCTACCTGCAACATCTCGCCCCGCGGACCCCGAGCTCTGGCCACCCAGACCGGAATTGACCAGAATTGACCGCGACAAAACCTTCTAAAATTTGTGCATCGTTGGCGTACAAATCAAGCTCCGGTCACCCAATCTCAGTCCGATAACTGGTAAAGCTCCATTGAAACATATGGACATCTCAAAACGAGCCTCAACAAGCACAAAAATAATGGGTCAAAAACCACACCGAACGGAATACAGGAGCTTCTCTTTGGAAGACGAAACGTGATGATCCAAATTAAATTGTGGCTGGAAAAAGGAAAAGTGGACCAAGCTAGGTGATCGATTTTCTCTGCTATGGTAGTGAAAAAGTGAAGCAAAAGTCAAAATTTCTTTCTCTTTGAAAGTTGAAATAAGTACAAGTTCAATTCACATTCAGTTTTGGGAAATGAAAAAGTCATATTCACTTCTCCCTTAAAGTTGAAAAAGGTGTGGAGCAAATGGCACTAACGTGTCATACGGAGAAAAATCAAAGGAGCTATACCAGCCATATAATTTTAAAAGCTGGAATGGGTACAAAGTTCAATAAGCATGGAGAAAAAGTCAAAGGGCCATATTATCCACTCAAAGAATGGGTATAGCATGTACCAGCTGGAGAAATAATTTGGACTGCCACTTATATGTCCGTTGCAGCTGCCGGAAGGAATAAAATTATTTCCGTCTGTTCGTGCAATTTCGTTGGTGCTATCAGCCCCATCAAACTGGGGATTTTGATCATATTTTATCGAGCTCACTCGAAATAAGATCATGCGTATTTATGGATCGGAGCAGGTTAAGTCCCAAAGACTGCCATCCATTCAAATCCTACTCCGAGTAGGCCGTCCCTCCAAGAAACGGAAAAATTATTATTTATGGATAGAGCGGGTTAATTCCCTAAGATTGCTCTCCATTAAAGCTCTACTGTAGACACCCCGCCTTGGACCGCTCACCCCGATTGCACATTTGATTTTGTGTTTCTCCCCATTCTAAGTGTTTCTCGTTAGTTTCTGTCACTTCCGTTAAGTTCCTGACTGACTTCGTTAAGTCCAGGGACTAAACTGAATGACAGGGCTGACTTTCTAGTCCATTCTATCAAAATTGCCTTCTCTGAGTCGCGCGCCTCCGACACTAGGAGCCAGGCGCGCGCGCCTCCCGCCCCCAAAGCAGGAAGCGCGCGCCTCTGGTCGTCAGTTACAGATTTCTGGCCAGGATTCCCTCCCTTGCTCAATTTACAGGATTTTGCCCGGGAAGGATTTCTTGGTGACTGAGTTTTGGCACCAAAAACACCCCTCTTTCACCTATAAAAACCTCTCTTTACCTCCATTTTCAAAGATCGGAAAGGACCGAAAATTGAACTTACAAAAACTATACCAAAATCACTTTCTAAAGGTTCTCCAAGGATTTCATCAAGAAATATTTGAAGGTCTCCAAATTGTAAGTAAAAGTCCATCTTTTCCTTCCTTTTCTACTTCATCTCCTCTCTCTTTTTACTTTAATCAAATGTGCAATCACCCAAATCATTTTGGGACATGACTCTAATGATCACCTCATCTCATTGAGGTTGGTTAAGGAGTTATCTCCTACATTCCAAACTCTATTTTAAACCCCCTTTTCATGACTTAAAGAAGAAGAAGAAGAACATTTTCATTCATGTAGATTTTGATCAAGCAAGACCAACTTTAGTTGGGCGAGATGGGTGTTTCGGTACTTCCCATCTCGTAATCTAACCCCCGAAACTCAAAACAAAGAATCTCTGTTTTCGTAATCAAACTTAGGCTACAATCTATAGGTTTTTCTTATGTTCCTCAAAACATAGGTGGCGACTCTAAAAAACAAGTTAGACATCCTAGGATCACCCGCGCGCTCTAGCCTAAAGCCGTGGTTCCCCCGGGGTATCTACAGTGGCGACTCCGCTGGGGATCATTTGAGGGTTAAACTTGCATTCTGATTGAAATCTACATCTTTTCTGGGCATTCTGTTTCCTGATGGGGGAGGCGCGCGCGTCTGGCCTTTTAAGCCTAAGGCGCGCGCATCCCGCATCAAGAACCAGAATCGCCCACTTCTTCATGTTCTTCATCTTCTTCTTCTGTTATTCTGCACTAATCACTTCTGCAGGGGTTACAATATGAACATGGGACCAGGGCAATCCCCTGAGTCCAAAGTCTGACATTCTGACAGGTGTGCCCCAGAAGCGCGCGCCTCCCATAAGCATTGCGCCATGCGCGCGCGTCCCACATCAGCACTCAGAGGCGCACGCTTCTGGGTTGGTTTCCAGAACAGAAACAGGTTTCAGTGACTGAGCAGAACAGTGGGGTGTGGGCACAGTTGCCTGCATCAGAACAGAATTGAACCCTCGGACTGTTTTAATTTTGTGTTTTATTTACCGGTCACACGAGTGATTCGGGAGTTGTAATTTTATGTGCTTATATGTTTTGTGTGTTTTTCTTTCTTTTCAAAAAAATAAAAAAATAAAATAAATTTTTTTTGTCACTTGTTAGACCTCACACTACATGCACATATTCCTATGAACTGCTCACTATCGAGTCGCACAAGTCCAACCCCAAACCCGTCGAGGCCCGTCCTAGAAAGTTTCAAGCTCCACCAGACCTTGGCTCTTTCGAAGCGGTAAACCTCAGCCCGTGGCGTAGTTCAAGACTACATGCCGGGGGTGACCTTTGAGCCTCATATTCAAGCCGAGCACAAACCACACAAATTCTAGTTAGGGTCTAACACTCCGTGACTCAAGTCGGTTTCCATGTACCGAGATTTCCCTAAACTAATGTCTTCAAATCATACATGCCAACTTGTTGAAATGGACGCAATAAAAATCCGTCCCCAAAAGTGGTTATTTTGGACGAAAATAAAAATCCGTCCCCGCATGTATGCTTTACTACATTAATTTAGTTTAATCCCGATACATGTAGGATTCACAAGCGCGATGGAATCCGATGAGTATATGGGACCGCGAGATGGTCTATATACTAGTGTGACGATTCCATTATTTTCTTAGAAACCCCAAAAGGGATTCATTCCCTCCGACTTATAAAAAAAAAAAAGAAAAAAAAGAGTCTTTTCTTATGTGGTTCGAGTCGTCTGCCCAACTGTGTGTTCTAAGCCTCTTCATGGACCGCAAGTGTTACTCAAGACTGACAAGGGCCTCTTCTGCAATATAGGTTCAATTGGTACTTACAAAGTCTACCGGGATTCAGCAAATCGGTTAGTCCGTGAAGAGATCACTCCAACAGCTCCGACATCAACCATGACCGGCAGCAGCAACACCATGTCTCTCGAACAGCTCTCAACTATGGTCCAACTCCTCCAAGAGCAAGTCTCCACCCTTAACAAGGAGGCACAAAGCAAAGACGACATTTGGCAATCCCACCTCGACAGCCAAAGGGAGGCCCACGAGGCCGAAATGGAGCTAATGAAAGAAAAGCTCACCAACCTTGCCAAGGGAAAGAACAAGAACAATGATGATGAATCCGAATGGACCAAGGGTTTGTTCAAGAGTCCTTATGTCAACACCCGCACCAAGAAAATGGGGGAACCAAGTTTCGAGAACAATGAGCCCAAAATGGTGGATTCTATCATGGCCTACATCGACCAAAAATTCAATGGGCTCAACATGGGGAAAGGCTCCGACACAAGCCTTTATCAATCATCCATCCTCATGAGTACTATGGCCGCTCTTCCCGATAAGTTCAAGATGCCCGACATAAGCAAATTCAAGGGCAACTCTTGTCCTATGGCTCACATTGAGACTTATATTTGGGCAATGGTTCCAAAGAAGGTCTCTACCAAGGTGATGGCTCAATGCTTTCCTCTCACTCTCGAGGGGGCGGCAAAAGATTGGTATGCTACTCTCCCGCTCACTGCCCGTCTTGATTGGGGCTCCGCCATGCTTGCCTTCAAGAACCAATACCAAGGCAACACCACTCACCGGCCCACAAGGAAAGAGCTAGAGAACACTACTCAACGAGACAATGAGTCCTTCATCGACTTCACAAGGAGATGGAATGACAAACTCTCTGAAATTGTTGAGAGGCCAAACACAAAGGAGCAAATGGACATATTTCTCAAGTGTCTCAAGATTGATCTCCGCACTCACCTAAGTGGGGCTTGCTACTCCGACTTCTCCCAAATGTATGAGGCGGGGGTACGCATGGATGACTTGCTCAAGGAGATTAAGAAGACCACTCCTACTTACCGCTACAAGGCCGCTTCCAACTCCACAAAAGAGGCCTCGGTCAACGCCGTCACTATTGACAAGGGGAATTACAAAAAGGTTCCTCCACCTCAAGGGAAAAGGCCCCGAAGTGACCGTGTCTACACGCCTCTCCAAGGCATGACTCAAACCGAAGTGTTCGAGGTCCTCAAGGCAAAGGGTCAAATCACACCCGTGCAAGGGTACCAACCCAAGACGATCAACTCCAATCATGCTCACCACAAATATTGTGGCTACCACCAATATAGTGGCCACACCACCGAGGATTGCTTCATTCTCCGCAATGTCATTCAAGATCTCATAGATAAGAAAGAATTTGTAGTGACTAATGACGAGCATGTCAATGTAATAGAGATAGGAGAATTTGAGGGGACCACCCATTCAATCCCAATTGTGAATGGGGGCCCCAATGTTATGAATAAACTTGACAATTCTTGTTATGTAGTGACTTACGATGAGGTAATGAGGGAAGTACTAGAGAATAGGAAAAAGAAGCAAGATGGGAACGTCAACATGCTAACTCGATCCGGTCGAGTCATAGCAAGCAACCCTTCCACTTCCGCACCGAGCTCCTCTTCTCAAAAGCCGCAAGCTCACGACGCTCCCGAAGATCCTCTACTTGTCCAACTCAAGAAAACTCAAGCCAACATCTCTATTTGGGACCTCATTGCATCCTCAAAGAAACACCGAGATCTTGTCATCCGCAATCTCGATGATACATCAGTTTCTCCCGATACTACTCCCGAGGACCTCACAGCAATGATTGGTCACATTCATTTTGGCAATGTCATCACCTTTGCCGATATGGACCTTCCACCGTTTGGTTCCGACCACAACGAAGCTATTTACCTCAAGGTACGAGCAAGGGGGAGGCCCGTCTCAAGAGTTTAGTGGACGGTGGTTCCGCACTCAATCTCATGCCTGGTAGAATCATGGGCATACTAGGGCTTAAGGATTCTGATTTAAAGCCTTCTACTCAAGTAATCCGAGGTTATGACAGCACCGCCCGTACAGTCATGGGTATGATCGAAATAGACATTGAGTTTGGGAGCATGGTCATGTCCGTTCCATTCCAAGTGCTTGATATCCCGGCCTCGTTCAACTTACTGTTGGGTCGACCATGGATTCACAGTGCTAATGCCGTACCGTCAACTCTCCACCAACGTGTCAAGATCCGAAATGGTGATGAAATAGTGACCGTAATGGCTGAAAACATCACTATCCACAGAAAAGATGAGCCCGTCCACCAAGTTCAGCATGGTCTACCAGACTCCACTCTCTCCGGCGTCTCAATCAACGCCATTGATAAAGAAGGGGGAAACGGATCATGGACCCCCAGCAATCACAAAGTCCTCCGCATGATGAGGAATATGGACTACTTCCCTGGTTTAGGCTTAGGTAAATATCAGCAAGGAATCCTACATCCCGTGCAAGTCCCATTTGTCAGAACACATTCGGTTTGGGGTACGAGCCTTCCGAAGAAGACTTGAAGCAAGAACAAGCGATCAAGAACGAAAAGGCCCGAGCTCGTAAAGAAGGCCGTCGGTATGAAGTCCTTAATCTAAGGCCTTACCGCAAGACGTTGAATGGTTATTTTGTCCGCCAAGGGGAAGACGTTCCAGACATGATCTTTCCCGAGCCATGGGTTAACAATAAGGGTGTCAAAAAGCCCGGCCTCGAAATCTTCTCCGATTGTGAGATCCAGAAATCCGAAAGGGAACCAACTCCCATGTCGCCCCGTGAATGGTGGGGAAGGAAAGTGACTATAGAGTCCGAGACAGAAATCACCGTGGGGGAAGAACTGACAGATTTAGCCTCCATGTTCGAAGAGCTTGCCATGATGAATGAATGCCAAGTTAACGCCATCCATGACACCGTCATCATGAACGAGACTATCGGCGAGATCCCACCAAGCTCCGAGCCGATCAACAATTGGTATTCAACAAAAGGGCACGTGGTATCCGAGGAATTCTTAGTCCAAGAAATGGGTTGCATACCCCGCACAGCAACAAAGGAAGAGCAACTCACCCTTACTTTCGAGTCCGAGAGTGTCTCTAATACCCTCACCCAAGAGGATTTGGAGGCCATAGCCGAGCGTGTGTTTCCTTTCTTTGCTAATGAAAAATTTGATATTTCTGAGTACCCTGAGATTGCAAACATCATAAATGATGAATTAACTAATAATGAACTTAACGAACAAGTTAATAACGATTCAAATTATGATGAAATAGACCACGAAAACACAACATACTTAAATGAACTTGCTCAACAAGTCCGTAGTCGTGGCGAGAATGGTCCAAAGGCTGACGAAGAATTGCACGTTGTTAATCTGGGTACCGAAGAAGAGCCAAAAGAAACCAAGATTGGAAGCTTCTTCAAGGGGGACGACAAAGACAGATTGACTGCACTACTACGAGAGTTCGTGGATATGTTCGCATGGTCATACAAAGACATGCCGGGTTTAGACAGAAAGGTAGCGGAGCACAGGATTCCGATCAGAGAAGGTACCAGGCCAGTAAAGCAGAAGCTCAGAAAGATCAAGCCAGAATGGTCTGTACAGGTCAAAGAAGAGATTGAGAACTCCTCAGTGTGGGTTTCATCAAGGTTATCGAGTATCCGACATGGTTAGCCAACATTGTGACAGTCAGGAAGGCGAACGGCAAGGTTCGAGTTTGTGTAGACTTCCGGGATTTAAACAAAGCTTCCCCAAATGATGATTTTCCACTCCCTAATATCGACATGCTAGTCGACTCCACTGCTGCCTACGAGGTCCGCTCATTCGTGGATGGGTTCGCTGGGTACAATCAGATTCTCATGGCCGAGGAGGATCAACATAAGACAGCCTTCACAACACCGTGGGGTACCTTTTTCTATACAGTCATGCCATTTGGGTTAAGAAATGCTGGGGCTTCCTACCAAAGAGCCGTGACAGATTTGTTCCACGATATGATTCACAAAGAAATCGAGGTCTATGTGGACGACATGATCATTCACTCCAAAGGAACCGATGGTCAACACCTAATCGATCTCCGCAAGTTCTTCGAAAGGCTTCGTCAACACAAGATGAGGCTCAACCCTGCAAAGTGCACATTCGGGGTTATCCGAGGCAAAGTTCTTGGTTATATGGTCACTGAAAGGGGAATCGAAGTAGACCCCTCCAAAATCAAGGCAATCATTGACATGCCTCCTCCAAAGACGCAGAAAGAGATTAAAGGTTTCATGGGAAGACTACAATACATCAGTCGGTTTGTGCACCAACTCACTTCCATGTGCGAGCCAATCTTCAAGTTACTCAAGAAGAATGTGGCTCTAGAATGGACCGACGCGTGCCAAGAAGCCTTCGATCAAGTGAAGCATTACTTGACGTGCCCTCCTGTTCTAGTTCCGCCACACAAGGAGAAACCTCTGTTGCTTTATCTCACTGTCAATGATGAAGCCCTAGGGGCTATGTTAGCACAAGAGCAACGAGAGTCCACAAAGGAGAACGCCATTTATTTTGTCAGTCGCCGTTCCAAGGAGGCGAAAAGAACTACTCTGTCTTAGAGAAGTCATGTGCAGCATTGGTTTGGGTCACTCAAAAGCTCAAACACTATATGGAAGCTTTTCCGATCAAGCTAGTAGCAAAGGTGAACCCGCTCCGCTACATATTCGAGAAGCCTTTCATGTCAACAAGAATAGCCAAATGGTACTTCATGCTCGCCGGCTATGATATCACTTACGTCACACTAAAATCCGTCAGGGGGAAAGTGTTCAGTGACCAGCTTGCCGAATTCCCGTGTGACGAAGTGAAGGGGAAGATGTACAGTTCCCCGACGAGCATTTAATTTGTACTGCAACCGAGGAAGACAAGTGGCAACTTTTTTTCGATGGCGCCGCCAATAAACACGGTTTTGGTATAGGGGTATTGCTTGTCGATCCAAAAGACATCTACACTCCCATTGCCATACACCTGGAATTCGAAGCTACCAACAACATTGCCGAGTACGAAGCATGCATAGCAGGGCTCGAAGCAGCTCTCGAAAGAAACGTCACGGAACTAGAAGTGTTCGGCGACTCTTTGCTCCTTATCAATCAGCAATCGGGTAAATGGCGAACCCAAGACCCGACTCTCTAACAGTATGGTCAGCACCTTGAAGAACTGGTTGAACAATTCCAAGAGATCACTTTCAACTACCTGCCAAGGGATAAGAATCGCTTCGCCGATGCACTGGCCACTATAGCTTCATTAGTTGAAATGCCCAAAGGGAAAATGGTGAAGCCTTTCAAAATTGCTCGAAGGAACAGTCCGGCATATTGCATGAGTATCGAGATCAACGAGGTTCAAACAAACTCTTCGTGGTATTCGGACATCATGAACTTCCTCAAGGACGGCACCTATCCCGAGAACATCAATAAGAAGTCTCAAGCAGCTCTGCAAAGGTTAGCCTCTCGGTACGTACTGATTGGGGACCGAGTCTATAAAAGGCACCACGACGGGATCAATCTCCTATGCGCCAATGAGACCGAAGCTCAAGAGATAATGTGTGAAGTGCACGAAGGAGAATGTGGACCCCACATGAACGGGTTTATGCTAGTCAAGAAGATACTTCGCATTGGTTACTATTGGAGCACTATGGAACGAGACTGTATCGAGAAAGTCAAAAGGTGTGCCAAGTGCCAATTCCACGCTAATCTGCAACATGCTCCACCCTCACAACTTTACAACATGGTCACACCTTGGCCTTTCTCTTGTTGGGGGATAGACATCATCGGTAAAGTTCATCCTGCCGGAAGCAATGGGCAGTCATTCGTCCTAGTGGCAGTCGACTACTTCACAAAGTGGGTCGAAGCACAAGCCTATCGAACCCTCAACGCCAAGAAAGTGGCCGAATTTGTAAAGATCAATATCATGTGCCGATACGGCGTGCCTCATGAAATCATTTCCGACAACGGCTCTCACTTCGAGAAGGAAATGGATGCACTTTTGGTAGAATACAAGATCTCCAAGCACAAGTCATCTCCTTACCGGCCCCAAGCAAATGGCGCAGTCGAAGCAGCCAATAAGACCATCGAGACCATCGTCAAGAAAATGGCCTCAACGGGAAGGGATTGGTCCGAGAAGCTACCATTAGCATTGTGGGGCTACCGCACATCAATACGATCCGCAACAGGAGAAACTCCTTATGCATTGGTCTATGGTTCTGAAGCCGTACTCCCTATCGAACTTGAAGTCCCATCTCTACGATTCCTCCTCGAGAATCAAGTCAACGAGGTCGACTGGATGCAAAGTCGATATGAACAACTAGCCTTGCTCGACGAGAAAAGGTTAAGAGCACTCGAACTCACGAGGGCGTATCAGCAAAGGATGGCAAGAGCCTTCAACAAAAAAGTGAGGCCTCGAAACATCAATGTGGGAGATTTGGTCTTAAGACAACATCCTCCTAATGCCATGAATCCCCTGGGGAAATGGGGACCCCGATGGATCGGTCCGTACGTGGTCAAAAAGATACTAAGTGGTGGTGCAGTCCGGCTCGTGGATTTAGATGGTGACCAGCTGCCAAAGGAGGTCAACCTCGACAAGCTCAAGAGGTTCTACGCTTAATAAACAAAGACCATTAAAAAAAAAAAAAAAAAAAAAAAAAATCGCTCGCTAGGTTGAAAACCCGCAAGGGCGGCCTAGGCAAAAATTAGAGCACGTGCAAAAAAGAAGCCCGCTAGATTGAAAACCCGCAAGGGCGGTCTAGGCAAAAAACAGGGTGCACAAAAAAAAAAATAAAATAAAAAAATAAAATAATGGTCTTTGTTTGTTTGAACTACGAAGACATGAGCCTCCCAACTGGAGGAACGTAGGCAGCCTTCGGGTGCGGTCTAAAACATATCAAAAATACCCAATTCACTTCAAATAACAAAATGCAATTTTTTATTCATTCAATGAATTATTCAAACCATTACAACGGATTTATTGAGCAACAAAAGACATCAAAATATTAAATCCTAAAACAAAGTGGTCTAATTGCAATCTCTTGGGGTACAAAGAAAAATCTAATCTTTCTTAGGTTTGGGAACCCATTGCCTCTTGTTATGTACTTTAGTCTTCTTGGATGGGGACGGAACATTCTTGGGACCGCCAAGACGGGAGAAAACGCTAGGACGGGACGGAGCTTCATCAACGGCTTTCCCTTTACCCTTATCAAGCGGAACCTTAGCGGGGACGACCATGGGACGCTTCCACACATATGAGGAATTTCCCTTACCTTTCTTCTTCTTGGGAAAATGACGGGGTCTATAGTCCCGCACATGAACCACCGGTCTCACGGGGTCGACAACATCGTCATTGGGCCTTCCCAAACGATAAAAAACGCTCGGACGTTTCTCCACCATCGAGACGGACCCTACAATTGGAACGGCGTTCACCATTGGAACGGACTTCTCACCCTCGGGGACGGAAACCTTAACTTCAAAGGAGAAAGTCATTGGGGCCATTATGACAAGAATTTTGTGATTTAGGAGGAGAAAGTGTTTGCAAAAGAATGCTGTGTGGCCATTCTGGTCGAAAAATGGTTCAAATTTATAGCTGTTGGAACATTCTGATCAGAAAAGAAAGGGGCTGTAATTCAGCAGGCCAGAAGCGCGCGCCTCCGACCAGGGCTGCACAACGCGCGCGCCTCACACAAGCAAGGCCCGACGCGCGCGCCCTTGACAGCAGTTCAGACATAAACAGCCCTTGTCAGTTCAGAACAGAACCCAAGCACTTCAACACACCCAACCTGCAGCAAAATCAAATCCCAGCAACAAAAAGGAGTTCAAGCATCGACAACAAGCAACCTTTGGGCACACATTTGTTTGTAAAGAGTCGACATCTAAGATCGAGTCGCTAATAGAACATAAAATGAGTAGTAAGATAACTAGGATTGTAAATACATGTTAAATGTTATTACAGGCAAAAGTAAAAGTGTTTCAATCCCTCATCCTCTCAGCCTCAACAGCTCGGGCACATCATCACCAGCACTGTGCTCACCCCCTGCTACCGCTCTCGGTCTCCTCATCGTCATCATCATCCTCATCATCATCATCGTCATCATCATCCTCAGACTCAGATGTCTCAATCACAACATCAGGACGGGTCCTCTTGACAGCTCTCCCTGATGAACTGGCGCCGCCCCGGCTCTGGCTACCCTCTCGGCTCAGACTCCTACTATGGCTCAGACTCCTGCTCAGCGACTGCCTCGCCGAAGAGACAGCCTCATCAATGTCCAGCGCAGCATCCCTGCAGCCTCGTCCCATGCCCCGAGCACCTCGGGCAGCTCCTATCGCAGCACCAGAGACAGCACCAGCAGCATCTCTAGTCATGGCAGCAATATCCCTGCACAGCTCCAGCACCCTCTCCTCCAGCTGACGGAGCCTCCGCCTCATCCCTTTGTTCTGCCTACCCAAGTGCCTATAAGCAGCTACGGGCACCTGTTGCAACAAAGAAAGGGGAAAGGAAATTACATCAATACAAAGGACAGAAAAACAAGACTGGAACTGAGAAAATGCAAAGATGGTCAGAAAAACATACCACAGCAGCCTGAGCGGGAGGCTCTCTCTCCGGTGACATATCCTCGGAACAATATCTCTCTGCTCCTCAAAGACCCCGAAGTTTGAATAAGTATAATAAGGAGGAGGCAAAGGAGGATCAAAACAATACCCGGCACCGGTAGTATAAAACCGAGCGGAGGTCGAAGGAGCAGCCTGTGATCTCTTCGGATCAGCGAACATAAAGCCCTGCATCAAGTTGTTCTCCCTGAAGAGGCCATAATCCTGATCCAAGTGAATATAAGGGACGGCATCAACCCCTACCATATATGCCGCACGATCAACCTCTGAAAGTGACCTCCAGTTACGAGGGCAGAAAGGAGGAACGTCTGGAACTGCAGGACGGGGAGGGGTATAAAAGTCTGTCACCTGGGTACCATGCTGCCAAAATACTCTATCTCCCAAGTACAGAGCCATGCACTCACCCGAACTCATCAAAAGCCGAGAACGGGTAGGAATAAGAGTGTGCTCAAACCAGTGCTGAACTGATCTCCACGGATACAAAGAAAAGGTAACAGACTCAGGCCTCAGGGTGTCCAAGTGCCGTCGGGCCGAAGTAAGACTAATGGGATTCGTGCCAGTCTTCACATTCCTCCCTTATACGCCCACCGTGCGCAGTCCGGATACTGGGGCTGGCCTTCCTTGGCAATCTTGAAATCCCTCAGATTCAGGATAGCAAAAGCCCAAAGATGTAGACAAGAGGCAGAAACAAAGTTAATGACAGTCAACGAAAAAGCAGTTATGACTAAGGCAAGGAGAATATAAAAGGGACAGTAGGTGGTATACCTCCCACAGCAAGCTGGAGCCCGTAACAGAGCTGGTAGTCGAGCGGCTGGTCAAATCCATGCCATGATAACAAGCAGCCAAGCCCGCTGCGCCCCAGTTATACTGGCCAATCTGGTCCAAGTCCACTAACAAGTCAAGCAGAGCCAAAGAGGCCGAAGATCCCCCGTTGGCAAACAGAGTGTGGGATAACAAGTACCAAATGAAGCAACGGGCCACAGCATCAACCCGATCAGCAGTAACACCTCGAGCCTCAGTCATCAAGATGCTGAAATAAGCCCGGATTCTCCCCCATGTCACTCGAGAATTCTTAACCTCGAACCGGCAGTCAACCAAGGCCAGTAACTCGTCCGGAGTCCGAACAGCCCCTCTCAAACCAAAAGGGACAGGCACCCCCATGAACGGCAAGCCCGTCAAAGCTGTGAAATCAGTAGGCGTCATGGTCACCTCGCCCATGGGTAAATGGAAGGTATGGGTGGTATCCCACCATCTCTCCCTCAATGCCTGAACCACATCAGGGTCATTCTTCAAAGCTGGGAGGCTAGTGACAAAAAGACCAAAATGAGTCCCTGTGACTCAGGCCCGAACATTCTCGGGCAACCTCTTCCATATAGAGATGGGCCCATGAGCCCCACCGCGAATCTCTGTCAAACGGGTCCACTCCTGAAAGAAAAAAAAAAGGAACAGCAAAAATTTCATCAGCATGACTGCTAGAAAAAAACGGATGAACTCAACACAGAGATTTCAACGGCAGAGCAATGTACAAGCAAGTGTGTGAACGTGAAAATGGACATCCCAACATGTTCCTTATAACAAATCAGCAACAACAAACAACATGCAAAGAATGATCAATAAAGCTGCTGCAGCAATATTTCGGGTAAAGAAAACAGAACTTCATGAAACCCGAAATCGACAAGAAAGGTGAGGCATTCTTACCAAACCCGAAGTCACGAAGTGAGAAATATGGGTATGAGGCCGGAAAGTAAGCAAGCTCGGGTCCATAGCTTCAACCCCAATTTCGGGCTCCTCGCCCTGTGGCATCTCAAACGGAGGTGATTGCTGACGATCCGACATCGTTTCTTTGACGGAATTGATCCTAGAGCAGCAAGAAAGTGTTTTGGGGTGATTTCTCTATGAAAATTGGGCTTGGAATTTGGAGGGTTCTTCAAATTTTTGAAAAATGGCCGAAAACAGCAAACAGCCTGTTTAAATATGCTGAACTTATGCGCCAGGCGCGCGCCTCCCGACATATTCATCTGCGGCGCGCGCGTCCCACAATGAGTCCCGGACGCGCGATCTTCCCATCATCAGGCAGGTTCAAAAGCAGTCTCCCATGCAAGAATCCATGCATCGTATCAAAGTTTCCCCACGGATTCCGAACTCCCTAAGTTCTGTCACGGGTGCCACACCCCCTCAAGAGTCAATCTCAACATTTCATCCCCAGCAGGAACATTTTTCTGGTCGCGGTCAACTGTGCCCGTACCCCACAATTCAAAAAAGTCAAGTGTGACTCCAAATGGCACGAGGCTTCAAAGCAATATTTCATCGAACGGATTCACTAACGGATTCGTCAACAAGGGTTCGCTAACGACCTCATTCAAAACATTCAACCGTGCCCGCACCCCACAAAGTCAACAACTCGGTCCATATCGAGACAAGCTCCCATGAGCTCCAGGTCGGCAACTCGGTCCATATCGAGACAAGCTCCCATGAGCTCCAAGTCGGCAACTCGGTCCATATCGAGACAAGCTCCCATGAGCCCCAAGTCGCCAACTCGGTCCATATCGAGACAAGCTCCCATGAGCTCCAAGTCGGCAACTCGGTCCATATCGAGACAAACTCCCATGAGCTCCAGGTCGGCAACTCGGTCCATATCGAGACAAGCTCCCATGAGCTCCAGGTCGGCAACTCGGTCCATATCAAGACAAGCTCCCATGAGCTCCAGGTCGGCAACTCGGTCCATATCGAGACAAGCTCCCATGAGCCCCAAGTCGACAACTCGGTCCATATCGAGACAAGCTCCCATGAGCTCCAAGTCGGCAACTCGGTCCATATCAAGACAAGCTCCCATGAGCTCCAAGTCGACAACTCGTTCCATATCGAGACAAGCTCCCATGAGCCCCAACTCAACAAACTCGGTCCATATCGAGACAAGCTCCCATAAGCTCCAATACAACACTCCAGCAAAAGCCGCTCACACAGGGAGCGCACCACTATCTCTCGCAATTTCAAATTCCTGCTTTCATCGAGTCTTTGCCTTTTCTTGGTGATGTCCTCGGCGGGTGTTTTTAACTTTCGTCGACGCATTCTGCTTTGCAGTCCACGTCGCCGAGGGGCTCTGTAGACACCCCGCCTTGGACCGCTCACCCCGATTGCACATTTGATTTTGTGTTTCTCCCCATTCTAAGTGTTTCTCGTTAGTTTATGTCACTTCCGTTAAGTTCCTGACTGACTTCCTTAAGTCCAGGGACTAAACTGAATGACATGGCTGACTTTCTAGTCCATTCTGTCAAAATTGCCTTCTCTGAGTCGCGCGCCTCCGACACTAGGAGCCAGACGCGCGCGCCTCCCGCCCCCAAAGCAGGAAGCGCGCGCCTCTGGTCGTCAGTTACAGATTTCTGGCCAGGATTCCCTCCCTTGCTCAATTTACAGGATTTGCCCGGGAAGGATTTCTTGGTGACTGAGTTTTGGCACCAAAAACACCCCTCTTTCACCTATAAAAACCTCTCTTTACCTCCATTTTCAAGGATCGGAAAGGACCGAAAATTGAACTTACAAAAACTATACCAAAATCACTTTCTAAAGGTTCTCCAAGGATTTCATCAAGAAATATTTGAAGGTCTCCAAATTGTAAGTAAAAGTCCATCTTTTCCTTCCTTTTCTACTTCATCTCCTCTCTCTTTTTACTTTAATCAAATGTGCAATCACCCAAATCATTTTGGGACATGACTCTAATGATCACCTCATCTCATTGAGGTTGGTTAAGGAGTTATCTCCTACATTCCAAACTCTATTTTAAACCCCCTTTTCATGACTTAAAGAAGAAGAAGAAGAACATTTTCATTCATGTAGATTTTGATCAAGCAAGACCAACTTTAGTTGGGCGAGATGGGTGTTTCGGTACTTCCCATCTCGTAATCTAACCCCCAAACCTCAAAACAAAGAATCTCTGTTTTCGTAATCAGACTTAGGCTACAATCTATAGGTTTTTCTTATGTTCCTCAAAACATAGGTGGCGACTCTAAAAAACAAGTTAGACATCCTAGGATCACCCGCGCGCTCTAGCCTAAAGCCGTGGTTCCCCCGGGGTATCTACACCTACCCTCGTGTAGGCAAATAAAGCCCTACTCTGAGTAGGCAAGAGCTCGAGAAAAATCCTACTCCGAGTAGGCCGTCCCTCCAAGAAACGGAAAAATTATTATTTATGGATCGAGCGGGTTAATTCCCCAAGATTGCTCTCCATTAAATCCCTACCCTCGTGTAGGCAAATAAAGCCCTACTCCGAGTAGGCAAAAGTTCGTGCAAAGCCCTACTCCAAGTAGGCAAGAGATCGAGAAAAATCCTACTCCGAGTAGGCCGTCCCTTCAAGAAACGGAAAAATTATTATTTATGGATCGAGCGGGTTAATTCCCCAAGATTGCTCTCCATTAAAGCCCTACCCTCGTGTAGGCAAATAAAGCCCTACTCCGAGTAGGCAAAAGTTCGTGCAAAGCCCCACTCCGAAAGCGCGAGTTAGATCGCATGCCCTGGCATGGATGCCGGCACGTGCTCTCACGTACGATGCGCGGTCCTCCGCCTACGAGCTAGAACGCATGCCCGGAAATGGATGCCGGCACGTGCTCTCACGTACGATGCGCGGTCCTACGCCTACGAGCTAGACCGCATGCCCGGAAACGGATGCCGATACGTGCTCACACGTACGATGCGCGGTCCTACGCCCTCGAGCTAGACCGCTTGCCCGGAAACGGAAGAACCTGTGTTAAAGCCAAGTATAACAAAGGGCAAAGATGGAACACATCGACAAAGTCTCGAAATCTCCAAGTACTCAATAAGTCACTGGGCTTATCTTATTTATGGTACCATCGGGCCCATTTCATTCATGAAGCGGCTGTGCCTATCTTAGTTATGGTGCCATCGGGCCCATTTCATTCATGAAGCGGCCGTGCTTATCTCAGTTATGTCGCCATCGGGTTCATCTTATTCATGAACCGATCATGCTTATCTTATTTATGGCGCCATCGGGTCCATCAACAGATCGTGCTTCTCTTATATATGGCGCCACCGGGCCTATCTTATTTATGAAGCGTTTGTGCTTATCTTATTTATGAAGCCATCGGGCTCAGCTTCTTATGAAAGCTTACGGATTCCATTTTATTTACGAAGCGGTTGTGCTCAACTTATTTATCTAGCTATCAGAAGCAATCAAGCTCATCACCCTTAAAATGCCATGGGGCACATCTTATTCACGAGGCGATCGAGCTCATTTTATTTACAGAGTCACCGGGCTCATCTTATATATCGCGGCTCCGAATTAATTCGATTGCAAAGCTTATGGGCGGGTTGACATCATGTCCGCGACCAGACGCTTCAACAAGCCTTCAGGTAAACAATTTTGATGTTCGACGCAGGTTCGTGTACCTTATGGTTCCCCTCAACTCGGGGGCTTCATGTCTTTACAATGACCTGGCTTCGTGTTCGATGCGAGCTTCGCTGAAAGTCCAATCCCCGATAACCTCTCTATCTAGAGGTCTATATATATTGGAGTCAGCACTTATTCATCCAAGTTGTTGGCGATTTATGAAACTTGGGGGCTCAATCGACTGACGGCCATTATTGTATCCGTTAAATATTTAACGGGATCTATCAAATCTACGCCAATTAACGTCAGGTCGTATCTCTTCATCCTCTCAGATTAATGAATGATTTTCATACAGCTTTGTTAGTCAATGAATCAAGAGCATGGTTAATAACTTGATTGCGTATTACAATTACCTTGTGCACAAGCGAAAATATTTAGCATGCAAAACTACTTGCTACTTGGCACTAGTGCTTACTACTTGGGTGCCCAATAAACGAAAATTCATGATCATGAGAAAAATTCCATGCCTGTTTCCATGACTTATATGGTGAATTAGTATTCTCTTCAGAATATGCTTATGAAAATATTGTTACTTAAGTATAATAAATATTCATCTTGTCACGGTTATACTCTGTCCTGATATTTTAATAATGTATTGGATTAACATGATACCTTGTTATATATAGCAACTTGATCATAACAATATATAAATAGCATTACATGCTTCTGTTGGTTTAAATATTTGCGGAACTATACTTCCCGAAATGCGCAAAATGACATGCCATATATGCTTGCTCGCTTTCAGAAAACATGTTATATAATCAATTCGAATGTGCTTTAAGCCGTTATTAATTGATTCTTTGATAGCTACCATGAGAAAATTCACAAAGTGATGATGCCTTGAAAACTACTTGGTCAAAGTTGCTTAATCGACATGTTGCAAATGCCATGATTTTATTATATAGTCTAATTACTATCTATTCGCTCGGCTTTCAACATGCCATCACAAAAAATATGTATATATGATTGATACAACTATAGCGCAACGAAGACTCTAAGCGCAATGATGCCTCCAATTTTGTCTCATTATGATGCCTCCGGGCTCATATCATTATGACGCTTCCGGGCTCTTCTCATCATGGAAGCCAACGGGCTGATCTTATTCTGGACGCTCACAAGCTCTTCTTATTACGGATGGTTACACGCCCTTCTTATTATGGACGCCTACGGGCTCATCTTATTTATGATGCCTCCGAGCTCATCTTATATATGGCGCTTTCACGCTCATTCGCTTATGAAGTTTACGGGATCATCTTATTACGCCTACAGCGACCCCACTACTCGGGGGCTGCACATTTATCTCAGGGCATGAGGCCGACCTAACAAGTCCGCCACGAATTCTATTGGAAATCTAGCCTTTATCTATCTTAGTCGCTGGCAACCTCTGAATCAGGAGGTTTATTTATCTTATGGCTTCCCACGACTCGAGGACACATCTTTATTTGAGCAACTCGGGGCTTATTCTTCCCATTTATTATTGGATCATCCATCCAGAGGCTTTATGCCACATTATTATTCTCGGAAATCTCCGAGCTATATTTTCAGAGCTCTGTATGGGAATTCTGGTTATCTTATAGCATTCTCTTACATATAACTGGGAATCTCCAGCTATCATTGAATAATATTTATAGGCGAGTGCCCGCTATCTCCATCCTCGGGATCTCCGAGATATATGTTCAGATTCCCCCTGGGATATCAGTCTATATTATGGAGTTTATTTGTCTTATGGTGTTTATTCATCTATAGATCGAGTTCACAGCCCGAGCTTCTATTCCTCTATTATCACGGTCACATTCTCGACATTGGATTATTCATCCACTAGCTATGTGCCCGTTTTGTTTATCCTCGAGAATCTTCGAGTTATATATTCAGATTCGTTGTTTGACCTTTGATTCTATTATGATGCACTCCCATCCATATTCGAGAATCTTCGGCTCATTGATGATTATTTAAAGGCTGCATGCCTGGTTTAATTAACCTCGGGAATCTCCGATGTATATCTTCAGATTCCCTCCAGAATCTCCATTTGCCCAATGTGACCGAGTTCACGGCCCGAGACCTTATTTGTATGTTACGGCGACTGCCTCGTCTGGCAGGCTCGCAGCCCGAGCTCTCGCTTTCTCTTTTGGAGGTTACGCGCGGACTTTATTTTTCCTCGGGAATCTCCGAGTCGATCAGCCGCAGTCCGATATCTGATATGTCTGAGCTCGCAGTTCGAGTTTGGATTTCACTCTTATAAGAGCCACATCTTCTTGCCGGTCTCCAGGCTCCAGGCTTCAGCTTCTAGCTTCTAGCTTCCAGCCATATATATGTACGCAGGTCAATCTCGACCAAGAGTATATTCCTCGCCCTGACCATAAATAATCGAGCGCTCGGAATAGGGGGCTACTGATGAACCCTGGCCTTTTGGGTATACTTCTACGTACCCTCGTACCGCTCTTATACGGTCCTTATACCCCTCTCATACGGTCTCTATACTCCTGCCTTGTACCAAGGGAAGGACCTCCTGAAAGGACAAGTATACCCCTCATCCCTCATATATATACCCTTCCTTATCTAAGGTAAAGGGGATGATTCATTCTTTACTCTCTCTCTCTTTACACTCTCTAGAGTGCTCTCCTCTCCCTCTCTCTTACACATTCACGCACCCAAGGCATTCTAGGCCTTGTTCTTAGTTTCCTCGGAGTCTTACTCTCACACCCGAGGGCCTAAGCCGGGGTCAAACCCGGCTTTGGTCCTAACGGTGTGCTCATCTTGCAGATCTTCTCAGCTAGGAGCATGGGCAGCAAATCTGGAGTTCTATCTCCATGACCCCAAAATCTAGGGCGTCATCAGGTGTTATCTTCCAATGCAGACCCCGCGAGTTCCAATGCAGAGGCCGCGAGTTCCAATGCAAAGGTCACGAGTTTGAATCCCGACAGGGATATATGTCTTTGCCTATTTATAAGTCTAGTAGTTGTAACCTTCATGATATTATAAATTAATAATAAAAAAAAAAACGATTTCACCCTTTAACTCTAATGCGCGCATTTATCTGCAGTACTTCAGTTTATGTTCTCTATCTTTTGTGTATTTGAGTGGGAAAGAGAGAAGATTTTACAACAAAATCCAACCAAAAAGAAACAATATATGTAGTCACTTCAAAAGATGTATATACAAAAATTAAAGATGAACATGGAAGGAGACTGAGAGAGGAACAAAAGAATTTTCGCCAGAGAGGTAGGGACATGAATAGGAACCGTTGACAGTACCCGACCCCATTGTCTTCATTTTATTAGTTGCACTTTTTTTAAAAAAAAAAAATAATAAAATATTACTTTCTCTATCTCAAAGTCTCAAAAAATGAATGATATAGAAGTTTTTAAGAAAATATAAAAATGTTATGAACATTTAATTTGAAACGGGGGACTGGTATTTATTTTTGTAATTAATTTTATCATGGATGCATTATTAAGAAGAGAGATAGAGCCCGAACTGTTGCAATGAATATTTTGTTGTTCCGTCAAACATGCCCGTTTCAATCATTTTAGGGGCTCTGTGCTAAATGTATATATAAGGCCTTTAATGTTTAAAAACTATACAATTATATAATACAGTATACGTATACTTTTATATACCCGATTAAAATCACAACAAAATTCAGCACTTAAAGTTGAAAAGTAATTTGTTATATTGATAGTTACTTTTCAACACAACTTCAATAATTTAATTTAAAAAATGACATTCTTCGAGCCCTCTTTGAAGCAAAATCATCAACTGAACAAGAATAAAAGTAAAATTATTAACGAGTCAAATTGTTGTAGCAAGAAGGAGGAATCGTGAAGACCCGGTAAAGATCCGCCCGGACCCAAGACAGAACCCGCCCGGACCAGCCTTGCACGGCCGTGCAAGTTCCAACACTCGACCGTGCATGAAATGGGTGAAAAAGACAAGAGCTTTGCAAGGAATGGCACGACCGTGTGCTGAAACTGGAGCACGACCGTGCTCGCGAACTGCCAGGAATTTTAGTTTTCGTCTTTTGTTTTTATTGCAGTACACTTGGGTATTTTTGGTATTTTGTTAAAAACGATTTTAGGGTTATGTTTTATTAGTTGCTAGGGTATAAATACTATTTTCCTACTTTTGTATTGACTATGTTTTGATTAATTAATTTTAAAGTTTGCTTTGCAACTTTGTGGGTTCAAACCTTAAAAGCCACTGTTGGCTTGTTTTGAAGGTTTTATTCATTCGTTTGTGCTAGATCTTCTATCGTGGTTGATCTAGGTTGTATTCCGCTGCATCACAAATGGATCGGAAAAACCTGGAAACTGATTCGAGATTGTACTTCAACTAATCAAAATTAGTGCCTTCCATGAACCAACTTCCATTGATCATGATTTGCAGTTAAGCTCACTCAATAATTGAAGACCCACACCTTGAAAACGATAATTTATACTGTACCAATAAACAAGACAAAAAATAATAATATCAAAAAGCATTAACTAGACAGTAAGTTTTTAACTATTCAATGGGACTATCAATTGATTAGTGGGAGATTGGAAGCCGACATACTTTCTCAATCCTCAACCTTGTGCCTCCAAGGCTGCAAGTGAATGAATACTAAACAAAAATAAAGTCTTCTTTCAAGACCTCCCTAATGCCGATTGTCAGAATTTCAAAGAAATCTCGGATCAATTTCAATGGTTGGGCATTCCAGACTTTCTGTTTGCCATCCGCTCACGAATCACGGTATATAATTTTTGTTTTTTTGACCGCAGTTGAATGTTTGTTTTCATCCTAGTGAATCAAAATCGCCGGTTTTTTCTATTCAATATAGCGCCTGTTCTCCGCGATTTAGATCAGATTTTGCTCGTTTGGTATTCTTTGCGTGATTTCCGAGCCATAATTTGGAGTTGCCAGTTTTTTTTTTTAAATATCGTGAATTTTGAAGCAGTCGAAATTGGTGGGTGTGGCTATGCCCCCATTAGTAAATAGAAGAAGCTGCCATATTGCAAGTGCCCCCACTGTCCCAACATTTTAGCTTCTTTTCCACGTCTTGCAGAAGATGATATCTTCTTGATGGATATTCTCAAACTCTTAGTACTATTGTTCTTTCATTTTTCTATTTCCCTCTCTGTCCTGTACTCTACCTCTACTTCTGTTTGTCAAATAAAAAACAGAAAACAAAACAGTCTGACGCAACCCCTTTTTTATATACGCCTATTTATCCAAACTGTTAGGTGTACTATTGTTTACACATTGAATACTCTTTCCATTTCAGAACAAACTTCTCATAAATTTATGAACAAAAATTAAGGAAAAGTAAAAAAGATAACGTGCGGTAGAGAATAGTAAGTGGATAGTTATTGTGAGTGGGAGGAGAGAGAAAGTGGAAGAAATCTTTTCCATTTTAAACTTCAAAAAATAGTTGGGTACAAAAATTAAGAGAAAAAGTGAAAAAGTTGATGTGTTGAGTTGAGAGTATAGATGGTTTGGTAGGAGAGGAGAGATAAAGTGGAGTATGAAATAGTTAGTGGATAATTATTGTGAGTATGACATGTGGGGCCCACAAATAAAGAAATATAAAAAAATTTCCTTTTTTAGGTTTTGAAGTTTAAAATGTGATAACCAAAATGAAATTTTTGAAGTTTAAAATAAGACGGATGGAGTACATCACTTCCACAATTTTCTTAATTTCCGTGCAAATATAAGTGTGGACACTTATTTTAGAACGAGGGAAATACAATACTCTATCCGTCCTATTTTAAGAGTCAAAAATGGGTGAGTTCAAGAATTAAAGAAAAAGTAATGTGTTGTGAGTGTTGATAGTTGGGTAGAGAGAGAAAGTGGGGTAGAGAAGAGTTAGTGGATAATTGTTGTGAGTATAACATGTAGGACCCACTTTCTATTTTAGGATTTTAACTCTTAAATGAGACGTATTTTTAGGAAAAATTTGACTCTTAAAATAGGGCAGAGGGAGTATATAAAAGTGCAATATTTATTTAAGTCGAACAAACATAAAATATTAACCATGAGACGGTAGGAGTATCAAAGTTGCGAATTAATTAGCTTTGAAGCTATATGAAAAGCCATCGTTTATTAATTGATGATTTTTTTCTGTTTCATAACAAATTATCATGTGTTTCTTTTTGTTCCATTTTAAAATATATTTATCCCGTAAAATTGAAATGTGAACATATTTATCTCGTGCCAAAGAGATTTAGTTCAAGCCATTCAGTATTTCTTTCTATATAAAAGTTCAGAAGTTCAATCTCCATACAACACGCTTTTAAGTAAACTCTTGTAATAACTTAAGACATTTATTAATACTCCCTCCGTCCTAGAGTGTATGTTCACCTTCTCATTTGCACGGAGATTAAGAAATTGTGGAAGTGATGTAATTGTTGTGAGTATAAAAGTAAAGTAAGAGAGAGAATGAGTGAGAGGGAATAGTAAGTTAATTGGTGTTGTGAGTAGAAAAGTAAGTAGGAGAGAGAATGAATAGAGAGAATAGTAAAGATTCTTTGGCATTTTAAAAAGTAGACATATACTTTGAAACAGACTAAAAAAGAAAAGTGGAACTGTGAGATAGAGGGAGTAATATAAAAACTTTGTTAAAGAAAACATATGCCTGCACACTAGCAGCATGAAAACTTTGTTATTAATGTGAGTGCAAATAGCACATTACTACCCCAAAGTTTCACACGAATTGCAATGTACAGTCCCAACATACTATTTGTTGCAATTTCATCTCTCATGTTGTCAGTTTGTGGCGAAGTGAGGCATTTTTGGATGGTCGTTAAATAAATTGAACAGAAGGTAACAAAATGGATGAAAACTTATATAGAATTGATATGTTAATCCAAATAAGGTTATTGTATTGTATTTTATTTTTCTGAAACAAGAAGGTGGGTTGTATAGTAAAATAAGTTTTACAAGAAGAGAAATTGTAAATTTATAACGAAATAGTTGCAAAATAGAAATTTTTTAATTTCAGGGAAAATATACTCGTTAAGTTTTCGATCAACTTTGTTACCTTCTATTTATTTTATTAACGACCATCCAAACTACCTCACTTTACCACAAAATGACAACATGGGAGATGAAATTGGAACAAATGGTACGTTATGATTTACAT
>JAOWBW010000030.1:1167942-1197143 GCA_026119855.1 Campanula takesimana
GATATACTAGGACTATGACTCAACCATCTCATCACACCTGGAATTCCAAATAAGAAATCCGAATGAATACATCTTAAGGTTAATCAAACCGTAGGTACCCAATTGCCAATTCACGCTTTATCTCCGTCATACGAACCCATTCTAAACACCCCAAATGAATCCGAAAGGTTACCCTTATTAGAACATGATCACGACAGGACTAAACCCTACACCTTGGTGTTCAATAACAAACCCTCTAGGTACTATAGGACATCGCCTAAAACCTAGACCAAGTCTTACGCGAATTCAATTCGGTTGGAACAAACACGAACACATCATAAGATGCCCAAACAATACTTGATCAAATTACATAACACTATTGTTCTAAAGGAACCAATTTTAATTACTAAAGTGCTCCACGGTGTTATCTTAAGTTAATTAGAAGAAGGTACCCTAAACTAGTTAAGCCATTTAGTTAAAACAATAAAAAAGAACAAAATCCTGGAACAGTGAGCGGGCGGGGCGCCTGGCATGGGGCGAGCGGGCGCCTAATGACCAGAAGGTCTGGCCATCAGAAAGGGTATGCAGGCGGGCGCTTGGGTCCAGGCGGGCGGGCGCCTGGTCTGGATTCCAGCCGGGAAAACAGAGCTGGGTTCATGATGTTCTTACCCACTTCTCACCACACTCAAATCAAACACAATCAATCTTCCACCCAGCATAAATATGAACCCAAAACAACTTATAACTAGAACGGGGACTCAAATCATACCATTCATCAACCAAGATCAAGATTCAAACCCAACATTCCTAAAATCACCATTTTTGACCAAAACTCCAAATAAATTCCAAATAAACTCCAAACTCAACCAAACTTCAAATATAACACATCAAGCATAATATAAACATGATATGAACATTTTAGCATAAAAATGGGGAAAAGCAACTTACCCGGATTTTCTCAAGGTGACGGAACTCGAAATTTCTTGGCTTCTTACGATCCTATCGACGATCTAAACAAGATTCATGTTTTAAGAAATGAGAAATAATGAGAGGAGGAAGAAGAAAATGAAGAGAGAAGAGAGAAAGAAAACTTACCCAATGTAGAGAGAGAGAGGGAGGTGTGCTGGGAGAGAAGAATGAGGGAGTAGGGTGATGGAAGAGGTAAGGGAGAAGAGAAGGAGTAGGGAGGGAGTAGTTAAAACCTTTTTCATAAACTTACACTTAGGCCCCTTCTTCCACACTACACACAAATACTTGCACTCCCTACTAACATTAAGACCCAACATTTCTACACTAGCACAAATGACCCAAATAAAACTGCTAGGCATAATTATTATGAAACATAATATGCACACATAAATATTTAAATAAATAATAATTTAAATAAATAAATAAGCAAATAAATAAATATAATTATTTATTACCAATAAAATAGAGCCTAGTTTTCGGGTCGTGACATTCACTCCCCCTTAAAGAAAATTCGGCCTGAATTTTAACGAGACCTACCCGAATGATCAAGTAGCCATTAATACGATAGTTCCGTCATTTCCCAAATTCCTCAATCATCCATTCTAAACCACCACGTAGCAATCTTAAATAATGTTCACCATACCACGACCTCTCGCACATAACTTCCTTCAATCATAACCTTCACTACTAATTAGAATCCATAATCAAAATTGGAGAATCCCAATTGCTCCCAAACATAACTCTCGAGATATCCTAAGCTCATCTTATTCATAACCTTAATTACACTGCAAAGGTGTTTCCTTTTGTAAATCACATACTTAGTAGTATTCCCCAGAAATTGAAAACATCACCATCCCGAGCCTAATTAGCTTTTAAAATATAAAAAGGCTAAATGAATTTCTATTTCCACAATATTCATCGAAATGGCTACATCTCTATGGATTACCATTATAGTGCTTTCACTTTGAGTTAACACCTTAAATTAATAGTACCATACAACCCCAAAATTTCTCGTACAAAGTGTCCACTTAATCTATGTTATACTCTCATCTCTTCATTAATCCGGTCTTGAAGCCTAAACAATTCAATATACTCAATAGTCCGCAAAACGATCCAAATTTCATCTTCAAAAGATTTTCTCTAACTCCCATTTAAATTAAAATCCGTGCTCATAAACCCAAGGAATCAACAAATCTCAATCCTCAATAGCTAACCCAGTTAGTCTCTCACGCATACATTTATTAACCTAATGATACTTAGGCTCAATGGTACTACCAAAATCATAAACTAATTAGCTAGCCTCATTCCAATAGCTCCATTACCAAATGACAATATTCTTTAATTATGCCCAAATATTGATACTCGACTTTCTTCACATACCCTTGGTCCAAATCGCGAAACGCCACCAAGGAGAGATTTAGGACCATAGAACCACTATCTAACCAAAATTCAAAATGCCTTTAACATAGGTCGAGAAATTGTTACTCTCCCAAAATGTACTTATTAGTCCTTTCTAACTTAACACGCTTACCACCATTATCGATTATACATTCCACCATACACTCATTACCATAACAATTCACGCATCCCTCCATACTAATCAATCTCGATGTACTCACGGAGATGTACTAAAAGGAAACGAAATCTCTTAACAAGAAACCCTCGGTTGAATCCTCAACTTTTACAACTCAACCGTTACAATATAGATATTGATCTAATTATCAGTACTACAACCTTGTACCACAACAATGCAATTTAACCCCAAGTTTCCCTCGAACATTAGGTACTATTCGGAAGAAAATGAAAATCTTACGAATGATAAATACACCCAACAAATTGACCGAAACTAAATACTCGGATTTCAATTAAGAAAAGATAGGTATAACTCTACCCAAAGGAACGGTCTCAAACAGTTTTAAGAAATTAGGAATGGAGAATACATCAATCCCCCTTCAACAATAGACTAAAGCAATAGTAACATCAAAATCTTGTAATAGCAACATGGCTAATTTAGCAGGTGAGACATAACCATACTTAAGCACATCATAAGCACATAAGACTTCATCAGATACCCTAAACTCCTCCATAGGAGTAGACACCTACAACACATAAGTCAAAGACTCAGAAGTAATAAATGCAACTAAATGCACAGAAACACATAGATGCGATGATCCTATAATGCACGCGCTCGCTCTCACGACGCTAAATAATACCTCCTGAAATTTATCCGTTACCTGGTGAGTGCTGATTGATCGCAATTACTCTACCCTATACCTTAGGGTTCCCCGAAGCATCTCTCTTCTGACCGGTGAAGTACTGGTTCCTGTTCCTGATGATTGAACCTTAAACCTCGGACAATCCTTTATGAAGTGACCCAGTTGACCACAATGATACATTTTCCTTGCTTCTTCCAACACTTATCCTCCAAATGGCCTTCTCTCTGACAGTAAGTGCAAAGCCACCTACCTTGTTTCCCTTGTTTCCCCGGAGTAGTACCCTGATTCCCTAGCGCGGTTTGTTCCTTAAACTGAGATGGTGCTCCCAAATTACCTCGGTTATCTGAACGGTGTTGTGGTTGAGATTTAGCATGGCTTACTTGTTTACCCGTATTTGCAACCTCGGTCTTCCTCTTATGCTCCCCAATATCTTGCTCGATCAAGTATGCCCGGTCTACCGCATCCTAAAATGTCACAATCCTCTGGGCTATAAGTTGAGTACGAATAGAAGTCTTCAAACCCCGGATGAATCTCATAGCCTTCTGTTCTTCGGTCCTCACAAGATAGTCACAATACCGGCTAATTCTGTGAACTTAGCCGAGTATTGAGCTATAGACAACAAACCTTGCTCCAAGTTGAGAAGCTCGATATCCTTTCGGTTTTGATCCACTACCGGAATGAAATGCTCCTTGAACTTTCGCACAAATAATTCCCATGCATACACTGTGTGGGTATCATCCCAACTCGCTTTAACACCCTTCCACCAATGCTCGGCGGCACCCACAAGTTTATAAGCCGCAAACCGGACCTTGTCTTCATCGGTGCAACCAAAGACATCATAAATTTTCTCCATCGACTCAATCCATAGCTCGGCCTTCCTTACATCGGGTTCCCCATTGAACTCAACCGGTTTCAATTTCAGAAATTGTTCCAATCCATAGCGGGGTGGTGGTGCTTGTTCTACCCTCGGACCTTGATCATGTATGGCCTTCATGGCCGCCTCAAACATGCCCTGAAACATTGCACGGGCTTCATCCCTTGTTTCATTCTGATTTGCATTACCGGTATTACTTTCACCACTTCTCCTTCGAGCCATTTCAAACAAGTACCTGCATAAAACAACAATTGTTACTCACTCCGAACACACTACCCTCCTAGGTCATACTAGTCCACTTAGACTTATACTTAGAGCCAAACCATAGCTCTGATACCAACTGTCGCGACCCCGGACCCCGCGAGCCCGAGACCGCGATCTGGACGTCGACTTAAAACCAAAACTCTAAAATATAGAAGTTAAAAATTCCATTTTGAACCAAAAGATGATAACACAAGGTTTTACAAATCCGAGTTTTAAATCAACAAAGTGCATCTAACATAAGCTCCACAGCTTATGCCAAAAAGAATAAAATATACAATTCTTAATGACGTCAATAATGGTAAAACTATCCCCAAAAGGTTATACATTTAAATAATGTAAACCGATCCATAACAACCTGCCCCAAAATCTCAATCCTCTCGATGTCCTCCTCGATCCGTGAATCCTAATCCTTTTCCTCCTGGGGGGGGGGGGGGGGGTTAAGGAAAAACAAAGATGGAAATAAACGGGGTGAGATAAAATCTCAGTAAGTTACTAATGCAACTACATGACATGCTATAATGCAATAAGCAATAAACAATGATAAATATAACATAGCATGAAACAATTAACAATCAACAGATAGCAGCGGAAAGTAAACACATAACAAAGGATATTAGCCAAGGTTTCCCAACTGATAGAACCAATAAAGGGTCGCTGCGCAGCTTCAACAATCCACCAATCCATAGCTTCACAGTAGCATAAAAGCCGAAGAGAAAACCCCGGTCAGAAGCATCCAATCAACCCATCAATCAAACAAACCATCTTCATAGTAGCATAAATGCTGAAGAGAAACCCGGTACCGGAACCATTAACAATGATAAAGTGCCACAAGGGGCGGGAGCCATGCCACAAAGTCATGCTCCAAAACGATTAGCTAGAATACCCACAACGGAGCTAGCTCATCCCAACCAAGGCCAATCTGGATGAGGACAGAAGGACCAATGGGCGATGCTATACTGGACTTGGCTCGTGCCATTATAGCATTATCCATTGCCTGACTCGATACACAAATAACCAGCTGGACTTTCAATAATGCTAAGTAATAAAATACCAGCACGGTAAACAGCTAAGGATTCCGAAGTAGGGAACCATACCAATTAATCACCATAAAAGATGCAAACGATTACTCAAGAAGAGTTCAACAACAATAGCACAAGGAGTTTCTCATAAAAGAGTCCAACAACATTGACCATTAAAACATAATGATTCCAAGATAAGGCACGTACCAAATACATCCTAAATATGATACCCACAAGTTAGTCATAAAGAGCACAACCCAAACGGTCGCTCCCTAATGGCACAATGACTATTACCAAAATGACCATAAACATTTACTTAAAAGATATACTAGGACTATGAACTCAACCATCTCATCACACCTGGAATTCCAAATAAGAAATCCGAATGAATACATCTTAAGGTTAATCAAACCGTAGGTACCCAATTGCCAATTCACGCTTTATCTCCGTTCATAACGAACCCATTCTAAACACCCCAAACGAATCCGAAAGGTTACCCTTATTAGAACATGATCACGACAGGACTAAACCCTACACCTTGGTGTTCAATAACAACCCTCTAGGTACTATAGGACATCGCCTAAAACCTAGACCAAGTCTTACGCGAAATTCAATTCGGTTGGAACAACACGAACACATCATAAGATGCCCAAACAATACTTGATCAAATTACATAACACTATTGTTCACAAAGGAACCAATTTTAATTACTAAAGTGCTCCACGGTGTTATCTTAAGTTAATTAGAAGAAGGTACCCTAAACTAGTTAAGCCATTTAGTTAAAACAATAAAAAAGGACAAAATCCTGGAACAGTGAGCGGGCGGGCGCCTGGCATGGGGCGAGCGGGTGCCTAAATGACCAGAAGGTCTGGCCATCAGGAAAGGGTATGCAGGCGGGCGCTTGGGTCCAGGCGGGCGGGCGCCTGGTCTGGATTCCAGCCGGGAAAACAGAGCTGGGTTCATGATGTTCTTACCCATTTCTCACCACACTCAAAATCAAACACAATCAATCTTCCACCCAGCATAAATATGAACCCAAAACAACTTATAACTAGAACGGGGACTCAAATCATACCATTCATCAACCAAGATCAAGATTCAAACCCAACATTCCTAAAATCACCATTTTTGACCAAAACTCCAAATAAATTCCAAATAAACTCCAAACTCAACCAAACTTTAAATATAACACATCAAGCATAATATAAACATGATATGAACATTTTAGCATAAAAAATGGGGAAAAGCAACTTACCCGGATTTTCTCAAAGGTGACGGAACTCGAAATTTCTTGGCTTCTTACGATCCTATCGACGATCTAAACAAGATTCATGTTTTGAGAAATGAGAAATAATGAGAGGAGGAAGAAGATAATGAAAAGAGAAGAGAGAAAGAAAACTTACCCAATGTAAAGAGAGAGAGGGAGGTGTGCTGGGAGAGAAGAATGAGGGAGTAGGGTGATGGAAGAGGTAAGGGAGAAGAGAAGGAGTAGGGAGGGAGTAGTTAAAACCTTTTTCATAAAATTACACTTAGGCCCCTTCTTCCACACTACACACAAATACTTGGACTCCCTACTAACAATTAAGACCCAACACTTCTACACTAGCACAAATGACCCAAATAAAACTGCTAGGCATAATTATTATGAAACATAATATGCACACATAAATATTTAAATAAATAATAATTTAAATAAATAATAAGCAAATAAATAAATAATAATTATTTATTACCAATAAAATAGAGCCTAGTTTTCGGGTCGTGACATACGCCTTGTTTCTGGGAATGAGAATGAAATATCCAATCTGTAAATTGTTTACAGATAATTTAGATTCCATCCCCATTATGTTACTTCATAATTAAATCACAAGATTTTGCTTCTGTTAATTAATTGGATTAGTTAACATCATTATACAAAGACTATATTATATTATGTTTGACATAATTAAATGTATGATGCATATCTCTAAGCAGATAAACCTTCTTAAAACTTAAGTCAAGTGCCAATCCATGATTAAAACACTTGTGAGTACATGGGTAGTTTTATGTGGGTTACGCCCTAGCGTAGGCGCATTAATTCTATTCATCTATGAGCAAGATGAGTGAATCAGAGTTTCCTATACGTTTAGAATGGTTTGACTTAATTGGGCTATCAAAACAGTTTTGGGCCTAAAGCACAGATGAGATTAAAACATGTTTGACATAAGATTTCTAACAATCTCATAAAAGATCTAAGAGTCACATATGATGTTGGTCCCAAAGGGCAACAAGGGTATGAAAAATAGCTAGAGGGGGGGGGGTGAATAGCTGTGTTAAAATTGTTTTCGTACCCTTGATAAACTCAATTGCAAATGCGCACTTTATCAAGTAAGCGTTATGATATGCGCCTAAGTGAGTGAGTGAAATGCACAGCGGAATTTAGTAAAGTAAATAGGCGCAAAGTATGATAAAGGGGGCGCACACACACTCTAAATATTTTGGCTCAAAGTGGGTGAAATAAGAAACTAAGGCAAATGATATAACAAACACAACACAATTCAATCAATCAATCTACAACGAATAAACAATCAAATAGTTAGATATGATATGAACTTGAAAGGAAATAGCAAGATATGAACAAGAGCTATTTGGAGACGTTCGATCGGGAAAATGATCTACGTCCTCTACCAAGATGGTTAATCTTGGATTTCTAATGGAGATCTTATATAATGAGTGACTGTTACAAATTACAACTTTTGAGCTTATACACTAACTCAAGATCTATTTCTATGAATGAACAAATCCAAAACAATAACCGGTGTATCTCTTAAAGAAAGATCTAAGTGATCAAACTTAAAGAGGTGCGTGTGTGATTTTAGTATCAAGGCTCTTTAGATCTTTGAGATTGAGAGCACGAGAAAACTAATGTCACGCCCCGGAAATCTCAAAAAAAAAAAATTAAAAAAAATAAAAAAAATCCATAAATAAAAACTTTACAAAATGTACATCTCCAAAATGTAATATACCAAGGCGGGCGCGTGAATTCAACTATGAACCAATACCACCAAACAACACCTCAACGAGATTATAACTCGGAGACTAGAAACAAATGCGGAAGCAAGAACAACTATTAACAAAACACCCAAAGTACAACCGTATATACATAACACTGAACGACTACGAACCCACAATAATATACATAAAGGCTCCGAAGAGAAACTATCCCAATTACGATCAACCTGCTCAGAAGATTCCCGCTACAATGGACCTCACAACGCTACCACTTGCTTTCCTGGGGGGGGTTAAGGAAAAACAATTTGAAACAAGAAACGGGGTGAGATAAAATCTCAGTAAGTTACTAAATGCATCTACATGGCATAATATCATGCAAATCAACGATAACTGAACAAGTAAATCATGTAACACCAAATGAGAAAGCTCCCTATCGCCAATTGTCCCATACCAGTTGGAAATAACGACTAACTCATCATGCATCACATAAGACTGAAATAAACACGTAACAAAGGATACATAGCCAAGGTTTCACCAAACTGATAGAACAATCGCTGCGCAGCTTCAACCGATCAACCAATCAACAATAGCAGTATAACAACTGAAGAGAACCCCGGTTAGAACCGACCAATCAATCAATCAACCCATCAAGCCATCTTCATAGTAGCATAAAAGATGAAGAGAATACCCCCGGTACCGGAACAATAACCATAAGAGTGTCACAAAGGACAAGAGCCATGCCACAAAGTCATGCTCGGTAGCTAGATACATTCACAAAGGAAGCTAACTCATCTCTTCCAAGGCCAATCTGGAAAATGGGTAAATAATGGGCAAAACAATGGTCAACATTATAATGGACTTGGCTTTGCCATTATAATCTTTCCCATCACCCGATGCAACAACTATGCCAGCTGGGCTTCCAAATAAATGCTAAGTAATAAATACTAGCTTAATTAAACAACTTAGGGTTCCAAAGTATGGAACCAAACCAAACAATCACCATAAAGATGCAACGGTTACTCATGAAGAGTTTAACAACAACGATAACAAGAGTTTCTCATGAAGAGCACAACAATGATAAACGGAATTTCTCATAAAGAGCACAACAACGATAAACGGAATTGCTCATAAGGAGCTCAACAACAATAATTATTAGAATACGATAATTCCATAAAGAGGAACCATACCAGATACATTCCAAAGATGGTACCCACAAGTTACTCATAAGGAACACAACCCAAACGGTCGTTCACAAATAGTACAACGACTATAACCCAAAATTATCCTAAACGTTTACTCATAAAGATGTACTAGGACTATAAACTCAACCATCTCATCACACCTGGAATTCCAAAGTAGGAAATCAGAATGAATACACCTTAAGGTTAATCAAACCGTGGTACCCAATTGCCAATTCACGCTTTACCCCCGTTCATAACGAACCAATTCTAAACACCCCAAACGGATCCGAAAGGTTACACTTATTAGAACATGATCACGACAGGACTAAACCCTACACCTTGGTGTTCAATAACAACCCTCTAGGTACTATAGGACATCGCCTAAAACCTAGACCAAGTCTTACTCGAACATCAATTCGATTGGAACAATCACGAACACATCATAAGATGCCCAAACATTCCCAAACAATACTTGATCAAATTACATAACACCATTGTTCGCAAGGAACCAATTTTAATTACTAAAGTGTTCCACGGTGCCCAACTGTGTCAACTAGAATAGTACTACAGAACCTTGACCGAGACTACACCTTGATCTTAAACCTCAACAATAAGACAACCATTCTGCTCTGGAACCATGCGGCCAATAGAACCATTGCGTAGTACTCGAAAAGAGCTTTCCAACGATAGTTTACACGTCTAAAACGGAGTCCGTACGAAGAAGTTATGGTCTCCGGAAGATTGAACGTAAAACGGACAATTTTTATAAAGTTTCGGCCGGACATTATGAAAAATCCCTGTTTTAGCTCCGAATTTCGCTCCTTTCGTTCAAAACTTAGGAGTACCTATATATACTTCTATCCTAACATTTAAAGACAAGAAAAACTCAATTCATGTGCCTCTAAAACCCAAATAATCCCAAAGTTATTAAAGAACATAAAACTAAATTTCACAACACAAACTTAATCACAAAGGACCCAATTCTATCACTAGAGTGTACTACAATGTTCACTAAGGTCGACTAGAAGGACACCCAAGACTTAGACCAAAACGCCTTCTTCAATCACACAAAATAACAAATGAAAACCTTCAAAGGTACTGTGCGGCCGCCCACTCGGTATGTGCGGTCGCACAAAAAGCCATCAAACAAGAACAAAACCTTTCAGATAGATGTGCGGTCGCCCACCATTATTTGGGCGGTCGCCCAACCCCCTGGTCTGCCAGAAATCGGGAGGGATGAACTGAGTTCTCCCATTTTCAACCCAAACCAAAACTAAACCAAAATCCAACACTCCTAACTAGCATACTAAGGTACTAGAGCAACTTATAGGTCTAAAAGAACCCATATAACAACCAAAATTAAGATTAAATCCCAACATTCAACAAAATCACCATTTTTATTCAAAACCCAAAATAAATTCCAAATAAATTCTAAACTCAACCAAACTTCAAATATAACACATCAAGCATTATATAAACATGATAGGAACATTTTAGCATAAAAGTGGGGGAAAAACAACTTACCCGGATTTCCTCAAAGTTGCCGGAACTCGAATATTTTTGGCTTCCTACGATCCTATCGACGATCCAAACAAGATTCATGTTTTAAGAAATGAGAAATAATGAGAGGAAGATGATGGAAATGTAGAGAGAAGGTAGAGAGAAACTTACCCATTTCTATGGAAGGAGAGAGAGATGTGCTGGAGAGAGAAATGAGGAGTGACGGTGAAAGAGTAGGGAGGTGAGGGAGAAGAGAGGGAATAGGGGGAATTATTTCAAAACTTACACTCAAGCCCCTCCTCTACACTACACACAATACTTACACTCCTTAGTACCAAATAAGACCCAACAATACTACACTCACCCAAATGATCTAAATAAAATGCTAGACATAAATTATTATAACACATAAAATGCACACATAATCCATTAATTAAATAACAATTTAAATGAATAAATGAGCAAATAAATAAATGATAATTATTTATTACTAATAAAATAGAGCCTAGTTTTCGGGTCGTGACATTCATTCCCCCTTAAAGAAAATTCGACCCGAATTTTAACGTGGCTTACCCGAAAGACCAATTAGCTACGGATACGATAGTTCTGCCATTTCTCAAATTCCTCAATTGTCCAGTCTAACCCACTACAAGGTAACCTTAAATGATGCTTACGATAACACTACCTCTTGAACCGAATCATTCCATCATTATCTTCATTACTAATCAAAATCCGTACTCAAAATCAAAGAATCCAAATTATTTCCACACATAATTCTCGAGATATCTCAAGCTCGCCTTATTCATAACCTTAACTACACCGCAAAGGTACTTCCATTTCTAAATCGCATACTTAGTATTATTCCCCTGAAATTCAAAACATTACCATCTCGAGCTTAATTAGCTTTTAAAATATGAAAGGCTAAAGAAATTTTCCATCCCCATAATATTCACCAAAGGCTATATCTCTAAGGATTCCGATTATAGTGCTCTCGCTCTAGGTAGCACCTTAAACTAGTGGTGTAATATAAACCCAAAATTTTAATACAAAATGTCCACTTAAATCTACGCCATAATATCATCGTCATAACACTCCAATCCTTGAAAGCCTAAAGTAATTACGAATACTCAATAGTCCGAAAATGATCTAAATTTTATCTTCAAGGGATTCCCTCTAACTCCCTTTTTTGTTAATAATCTGTGCTCATATACCCAAAGAAATCAACAACCTCAAATCTTCAATAGCTAACCCAAGTTAGTCTTTCACGCATACATTTATTAACCTAATGATACTTAGGCTCAATAGTACTACCATCAAAATAAGCCAATTAGCTAGTAACGTTCCGACTGACCCAATACCATATCATGATATTCCTTAATTATGCCCAAGTATTGATACTCAACTTTCTTCACATACCCTTGATCCAATTCGGGAAACGCCACCAAGAAGGGATTTAGAACCATAGAACCACTATCTAACCAAAATTTCAAAATGCCTTTAACATAGATTGAGAAATTATTACTCTCCCAAATTGTACTTAGTCCTTTCTAACTTAACACGCTTATCACCATTAATGATCATAACTCCTACAACAACTCATCATCCATAACAATTCGCACACCTCTCCATACTAATCCATTCCGATACATTCACGGAGAGGTACTAAAAGTGACCAAAATTTTCCTCAAGAGATTCTCATGGAATCCTCAACTCCTATAACCCACCAGATACAATATGGATATTGATCTAAATATTAGCATTACAACCTTGTACCACAACAACCCAATTTAGCCCAAGTTCCCTATCGATCAAGCGACATATTGCCCCCAATATAAATTATACCCAAGACTTCAACATTAGTATTGCCAACTGAATAAGCTAAATTCCCTGCACAACCTTATAATAAAGATTTTCTGATTTTCAATATAGAACCTGAACATTGTATATACTTAGTATGCTCCTAAACAAGTCAAACACACTAATATAGAATTATTCATTACTTACCGATGGCACACAAGAAATTCGTAACGCACGGAAAGCTAAACCATACCACTTAACTCATCAATATCTCGCATAGGTGACATAACCAAATCATCCCATATACACTAGTAACAATCACGTAGTTCCGTATTCGAGAATACACCTCGACCTAAATCCATGAATGATAACAATCAGGCGAACATAGCACAAAACGCTGTCCACTTTACAAAATAGATATGCCCGAGCCATCAGATTTGCACTCTCGATTCCCAAACCAACTAACCCCAATGGAACCAACACTATTGACACCAATCCTATACTTGGTATACCACAAGAGAAGGAACACTCGACGTCAATATCACGACTTATAACTCAACCAACTTCTACCTTAACCTCATCCTTCATGAAAACTTAGCTTCTAAACCGCTCAAACTTGTAACACTCAAGTATTGAAGCCTATTCCATATCAGAGTTCTTATTCTCTTTCAAGATCTAAAACCATTGCTCTGATACCAACTGTCACGCCCCGGAAATCTAAAAAAAAAAAAAGAACAAAAACCATAAATAAAAACTTTACAAAATGTACATCTCCAAAATGTAATATACCAAACCGGGCGCGTGAATTCAACTATGAACCAATACCACCAAACAACACCTCAACGAGATTATAACTCGGAGACTAGAAACAAATGCGGAAGCAAGAACAACTATTAACAAAATACCCAAAGTATAACCGTATATACATAACACTGAACGACTACGAACCCACAATAAAATACATAAAGGCTCCGAAGAGAAACTATCCCAATTACGATCAACCTGCTCAGAAGATTCCCGCTACAATGGACCTCACAACGATACCACTTGCTTTCCTGGGGGGGGGTTAAGGAAAAACAATTTGAAACAAGAAACGGGGTGAGATAAAATCTCAGTAAGTTACTAAATGCATCTGCATGGCATAATATCATGCAAATCAACGATAACTGAACAAGTAAATCATGTAACAACAAATGAGAAAGCTCCCTATCGCCAACTGTCCCATACCAGTTGGAAATAACGACTAACTCATCATGCAGCACATAAGACTGAAATAAACACGTAACAAAGGATACTTAGCCAAGGTTTCACCAAACTGATAGAACAATCGCTGCGCAGCTTCAACCGATCAACCAATCAACAATAGCAGTATAACAACTGAAGAGAACCCCGGTCAGAACCGACCAATCAATCAATCAACCCATCAAGCCATCTTTATAGTAGCATAAAAGCTGAAGAGAATACCCCCGGTACCGGAACAATAACCATAAGAGTGTCACAAAGGACAAGAGCCATGCCACAAAGTCATGCTCGGTAGCTAGATACATTCACAAAGAAAGCTAACTCATCTCTTCCAAGGCCAATCTGGAAAAGGGGTAAATAATGGGCAAAACAATGGTCAACATTATAATGGACTTGGCTTTGCCATTATAATCTTTCCCATCGCCCGATGCAACAACTATGCCAGCTGGGTTTCCAAATAAATGCTAAGTAATAAATACTAGCTTAATTAAACAACTTAGGGTTCCAAAGTAGGGAACCAAACCAAACAATCACCATAAAGATGCAACGGTTACTCATGAAGAGTTTAACAACAACGATAACAAGAGTTTCTCATGAAGAGCACAACAATGATAAACGGAATTTCTCATAAAGAGCACAACAACGATAAACGGAATTGCTCATAAGGATCTCAACAACAATGATTATTAGAATACGATAATTCCATAAAGAGGAACCATACCAGATACATTCCAAAGATGGTACCCACAAGTTACTCATAAGGAACACAACCCAAACGGTCGTTCACAAATAGTACAACGACTATAACCCAAAATTATCCTAAACGTTTACTCATAAAGATGTACTAGGACTATGAACTCAACCATCTCATCACACCTGGAATTCCAAAGTAGGAAATCAGAATGAATACACCTTAAGGTTAATCAAACCGTGGTACCCAATTGCCAATTCACGCTTTACCCCCGTTCATAACGAACCAATTCTAAACACCCCAAACGGATCCGAAAGGTTACACTTATTAGAACATGATCACGACAGGACTAAACCCTACACCTTGGTGTTCAATAACAACCCTCTAGGTACTATAGGACATCGCCTAAAACCTAGACCAAGTCTTACTCGAACATCAATTCGATTGGAACAATCACGAACACATCATAAGATGCCCAAACATTCCCAAACAATACTTGATCAAATTATATAACACCATTGTTCACAAGGAACCAATTTTAATTACTAAAGTGTTCCACGGTGCCCAACTGTGTCAACTAGAATAGTACTACAGAACCTAGACCGAGACAACACCTTGATCTTAAACCTCAACAATAAGACAACCATTATGATCTGGAACCATGTGGCCAATAGAACCATTGCGTAGTACTCGAAAAGAGCTTTCCAACGATAGTTTACACGTCTAAAACGGAGTCCGTACGAAGAAGTTATGGTCTCCGGAAGATTGAACGTAAAACGGACAATTTTTATAAAGTTTCGGCCGGACATTATGAAAAATCCCTGTTTTAGCTCCGAATTTCGCTCATTTCGTTCAAAACTTAGGAGTACCTATATATACTTCTATCCTAACATTTAAAGACAAGAAAAACTCAATTCATGTGCCTCTAAAACCCAAATAATCCCAAAGTTATTAAAGAACATAAAACTAAATTTCACAACACAAACTTAATCACAAAGGACCAAATTCTATCACTAGAGTGTACTACAATGTTCACTAAGGTCGACTAGAAGGACACCCAAGACTTATACCAAAACGCCTTCTTCAATCACACAAAATAACAAATGAAAACATTCAGAGGTACTGTGCGGCCGCCCACTCGGGTATGTGCGGTCGCACAAAAAGCCATCAAACAAGAACAAAACCTTTCAGATAGATGTGCGGTCGCCCAACCCCCCTGGTCTGCCGGAAATCGGGAGGGATGAACTGAGTTCTCCCATTTTCAACCCAAACCAAAACTAAACCAAAACCCAACACTCCTAACTAGCATACTAAGGTACTAGAGCAACTTATAGGTCTAAAAGAACCCATAAAACAACAAAAATTAAGATTAAATCCCAACATTCAATAAAATCACCATTTTTATTCAAAACTCAAAATAAATTACAAATAAATTCTAAACTCAACCAAACTTCAAATATAACACATCAAGCATTATATAAACATGATAGGAACATTTTAGCATAAAAGTGGGGGAAAAGCAACTTACCCGGATTTCCTCAAAGTTGCCGGAACTCGAATATTTTTGGCTTCCTACGATCCTATCGACGATCCAAACAAGATTCATGTTTTAAGAAATGAGAAATAATGAGAGGAAGATGATGGAAATGTAGAGAGAAGGTAGAGAGAAACTTACCCATTTCTATGGAAGGAGAGAGAGATGTGCTGGAGAGAGAAATGAGGAGTGAGGGTGAAAGAGTAGGGAGGTGAGGGAGAAGAGAGGGAGTAGGGGGAATTATTTCAAAACTTACACTCAAGCCCCTCCTTTACACTACACACAATACTTACACTCCTTACTACCAAATAAGACCCAACAATACTACACTCACCCAAATGATCCAAATAAAATGCTAGACATAAATTATTATAACACATAAAATGCACACATAATCCATTAATTAAATAACAATTTAAATTAATAAATGAGCAAATAAATAAATGATAATTATTTATTACTAATAAAATAGAGCCTAGTTTTCGGGTCGTGACAACTAAAGTGTTATAGCTTGAGGATCTGGGCTAAGGATGAAGTTATGAAGATGTTCTTGAGAATTCTGGAAATAACAAAGGCAATCTTCAAATTTCAACTAATGCTTGAGAGAGAAATTCTTGAAATTCTTAGCAACTTCAAATGGTTGAAGTTATGGGGTATTTATAGTAGAGCCCCAAAAACTTGCCGTTGGAAATCCTTGGTGAGTCAGAGAAAAGGACGGATGTGCTGTCGCTTATTGAGTGGATCACGTGTCCTTTTATAGCCGTTAGACACATAACACAAATATGACCGTTATGGACAGATATCCTTAGATGCGAGTGCATACGTGTTATTTAACCACCGTTGGATCATTGGCGTAGTTTGAATCTTCTTCAAGTCTATGAATCTTCAATAAATCACTAAGTGTTAAAAACATTCATGATGCGTGTTGAGCTAGAGAGGCGCGTAGCGTATGCGCGATCTGACTTATCTGAGGTGCATGAGCTATGCTAGGCGCATACTCATGCGCGCGCTTAAGAAGGAGGCGCATGGTGCATGTGTAAGGCGCATGGCGCGTAGCTCAATTCGGAGTGATTTTCTTCAATTTTGATCTTCTTGCCCTATTCTTAAGCCTGTTCTATTACAATGGACAACCAAAAAAATGAAGTATAAATACTTCTTACATGTGGGTCTAAAGTCCATGAAATAAAACTTAGGTGATGGATCAATCAAATCTAATCAATCCTATTACATTGAAACTGAGATATAAGTGGGCATACCCAACAATCTCCCCTATTTGATTGATGCCATTACCTACTATATCAGGGACAAACATTATACTTGATAAAAACATGTCCAAAGAAATGATATTGGTAAATCATGTTTCAAGTTAATCCACACACTAGTCCAAGATATAGATTTCTAATCTATTCCAATAAGGATAAAACATTACAAATGGAAGATAGAAACAACAGTTTATAACACATTCAGAATGATATGAGTTACAGTTTGAAATGTGTTTAACCAAAATTTAAACTCAATGCATAAAATATGAATCAGTTCAATTGTAATGCATATGATTTAAAACAAAACATTCATTGTTCTACAAACAAGTAGTTTGAGTGAACAAAGTTTGGGATAAACGTGATGCTTTGTTCTCATTAATACTTGGGATGTGGGAGTTACAGTTTACAAGTATTGAACAGAACAAAATCAAAAGAAGTGCTAAAACAGGTAAGCACTAAATCACTAATAGGTTTCTAATCACAAAAAGTTCTAACAACTTACAAACAAAGCAAAAACAAAGGATTTTGAGGCGCGTCTTCATCCTTCAATCCTTCTTCAATTTCTGAGACGGAGCGCTGGATTTACTTGGAAAGTTGATGACAACGGTTTACTACACCGTGAGTATCTGTGACACCATCTCTGATATAGCACAAATGGCTCACATTGATGTTTTGATACTCATCAATGGTGCGCTGAGTGATAGACTGCTGTTGTGAAAATTTTTCCGTGAAGGCTTGAAAGTTAGCTTCAACAGCAGTTTGAGCAGTAAGTATATCAGCGGAAACTCTATCTGCGCGCCTGTCTGCACTGGAATGCGCGGAGTTGAAGTGAGTGATAACTAATTCCTTAAGAACATCAATCTTTGAAAGAAGTGAATTAATGTCAATATGCGCGCCAAGAGCAGAGCTGGAAGAGGGCGCAGGAGTTTCAGGAGCTGGAGGTGCAGGAGTTTCAGAAGCTTTGGTATCTGCGCCAGGATCAGCATCATACACAGTTAAACCTAGGATTTCTAGCTCATCCTTAACTTCTTTAAGTTTATCAACAACACTCAGCAATTTTTGGCTATCTCCAGCCACCATTTCAAACAACTTCCTTATATCACCCGCTATGTTCAACTCTACCTCCCTTATAGCATTAATGAAATCTTGGCCATCAGTGAGTTTGATGCCACCATCTATGCGCTCATGAAGGGAGGCAAGAGTGCCTTTGAAAAGTTTATTCATTTGATCAATAGCGTCGTTCCATTGTTGAGGAGTCAGGAAATGTTTGTCCTTGATATTTGCGTCTATGCGCGCCATCTCCCCCTTAATGGCAGCAATCTCATTAGCTTGCTGAGTAAGCATGGAAGTATGAAGCTCTAATTGTGAGTTCATTTGAGTTTGGCCTTGCTGGAGTTGCTGTAGAAGTGAAATAACAACACTCATGTCAGGAGTGGTAGGAGGAGGCGCATGAGAAGTACGAGGCACAGGAGATGATTGAGTTGGAGCGCGAGGAGAAGGTAGATATTCATCACTTGAAGTAGGCTCCACTGAAATAGTAGGGGGCGCAGAAGGACTCTTGTGCCTGGTCAAGGGTTCTGGCTCCCCCTGAACTGGATCATCACTCAAGTCACCAAATAAATCAACTGATATTTGGTCTTTAAGACTTTGACGTTCAGAAGATAGATTAGCAGGAGTGTTGATAGGCGCTTGAATAGTAGGAGGCGCATTAGTGGCAGGCGCGCGTACATCAACGCTAGACCCTGCACCTTTGCGCCTTTCAGATTTGGATAAGTCAGCAGCCTGTTTCAATCTGTATTCTTCATCCCTTTTCTTCTGCGCTTCCAGTCTACTGGCTTCTTTTGCGCGCTTCAGTTCCTTCTCTTCTTCAGTATCAACTCTTGGGCGCTTAGGGGGTTTGCTTGTTCCTTCAACAACCCTTTTTCCTTTCCCTTTTTCTGCGCCTGGAACACCTGCTGGTTCTGCGCGAGGTACTGCTTCAGTTTCTGCGCCATCTGCATCCTCATCTGAGTCAGTGGTTTCATCAACCAACTGAGCACCCTTTACCCTAGGCGCGCGCTTTGCCATGCGCTTCTTGCGCCTTTTCAAGACAAGGTTGTCTTTCCCAAAAATTGGAACTTCAGTGGTTTGATAAGCAGGGTTTTGAGCGAGGAAATCAGCAAGAGCAGGATAAGTGAGAAATATCTTTGTGAGTATTCTGCAGTGGGTTTTGAACTTCGTCTTCCCTTCAGACTTGTTCTTGTTATACTTATCAATTTGGTCAGATAGAGTTTTGAACAAAATCTGAGGCCAATTCAATCTGGTTTTTCCTATGATAGCAGCAGTATACTCCCACTGCTCTATGGTGAATCTATTCACATTGCCGGTTTTGAATACAATAGAACTATCAACGAGATGCGCTATATGAGCGAGCAAATCACCACCATCCTTTATCTCAACATTCTTGATGTTATTCAGAAGAGTAGGGACATTGAGATAAGTACGCGCCACTGTATTCTGAGCCGCAACTGAGTAAGAGTTCGGTTGACCAGAAACACCCTAAGGGCCAGTAGTGCTAAAGCTCACTATATTCTTTATTGTGCCCGTTGAGATAGTGATAGGAATGTTCTGAACTGTGGCGCAAATCCGGTAGCGCACGAATCCATCTGCTGGAGTTTCAACTAGAGCTGCTGTTGAGAAAAATTCATCAACAAGGAGCGGAGAATAGAATGGTTGCTCCAGCGTAAATAATGGAGTGAGTCCAGTGGTGTGAATGGTTGAAATAATTTCAAGCCCCATGGATCAAGAGAAAGCTCAGCAAGATCTATCGTCTCACCGGGTCTGAAATTAGCAGGATCCTGGTACTTGTGAAAAATTGAATACGTTCAATCATTGAAATATTCAATTTTGAGCATTGATTGAGCCGTAATATTAACTGCGCGCATGGGAGGCGCATAACACTTATGGGCAAGCATGAATAATAAGGCGCATAAGGCTTTGAGCGCGCATAAGAGTAGATTGCATTGGATGCTAGGCGCGCATAAAAGAGTAGAGCGCGCATGAGAGTAGAGCGCGCAGGGAGTGTAGGGTGCGCAAGGTGTTGGGCGCGCAGGGTTTGCTTGAAACTTGAAATGATTTATCATTTTAACCTAATATACTCATATAACTCAACCAAACATAAAATCATTAGTATTGACAAAACTGTAATGAACTTTAGTTGAGTTAAGCATACCCATTTCACCTCTCAAAAAGATGAACCGTTTCGCGTCAAGTGCTTTCGTTAGAATGTCGGCGATTTGATAGTCGGTTCCCATGTGTTCCAAATGAATATTGCCTTTCTCCACGTGGTCTTTGAGGAAGTGATATTTGATGTCGATGTGTTTGGTCTTTGAGTGCATGACAGGATTTTCAGAAACCGCAATTGTTGAAGTGTTGTCGCAGTAGATGGGACAATTTTCTTCAATGATATCATAGTCTACCAATTGCTGCTTCATCCATAGTATTTGACAGCAACAACTTCCCGCAGCGATATATTCGGCTTCGGTTGTTGAGACAGATACTGAATCTTGTTTCTTACTTGCCCATGACACAAGTCGATATCCGAGGAAATGACAAGTGCCACTAGTGCTTTTCCTATCAATTGTGCATGCTGCATAATCCGCATCTGAATAACCTACAAGTTTAAAGTTCGAATCTTTGGTGTACCAAAGTCTAAGGTTAACAGTACCGGAGAGATATCTTATAATGCGTTTCATAGCAATTAAGTGCGCTTCTCTTGGGTCAGATTGATAATGAGCGCAAACACAAACACTAAACATAATATCAGGCCTACTAGCAGTAAGATAAAGGAGTGAGCCAATCATACCTCGATAGAGCGTTTGATCAATATGTTTACCTTTTAAATCTTTGTCGAGTTTGTTGCCGGTAGCCATTGGAGTATCGTATGCTTTGGCGTTCTCAAGTTCAAATTTCTTGATTAAGTCCTTTGTATATTTGGCTTGATTGATGAATATGCCTTCACTCATTTGCTTGATTTGAAGCCCGAGGAAGAATGTGAGTTCTCCCATCATGCTCATTTCAAACTTGCTTTTCATTAGTTTCTCAAAGCGCTTACACAACAATTCATTAGTAGAACCAAATATAATATCATCAACATAAATTTGAACAAGTAATTTATGACCATTATGTTTGGCAATGAAAAGAGTTGTATCGATTTTACCGCGAGTGAAGCCTTTTTCAATGAGAAACTTGGATAGTGTATCGTACCATGCTCTTGGTGCTTGTTTGAGTCCATACAAAGATTTCTGGAGTTTGTACACATGATTTGGAAATTGTGAATCTTCAAACCCAGGTGGTTAAGCAACATAGACTTGTTCTTGGAGATCACCATTAAGAAACGCGCTCTTCACATCCATTTGATATAACTTGAAGTTCTTGTGAGCTGCGTAAGCTAGAAATAATCTGATAGCTTCAAGTCTTGCTACGGGCGCGAAAGTTTCATCGTAATCAATTCCTTCTTCTTGCCCTTAGCCTTGTGCAACCAATCTTGCTTTGTTTCTTATGATGGTTCCATTCTCATCCATCTTGTTTCTGAACACCCATTTCGTACCAATTACTCCTTGATCATTTAGTCTTGGAACAAGAGTCCAAACCTTACATCGTTCAAATTGATTGAGTTCTTCTTGCATAGAAACAACCCAATTAGGATCTTGGAGCGCTTCATCAGCCTTCTTCGGTTCAATTTGAGAGATGAATGAAGTGTAAGCATCAAAGTTTGTAGCTCTCCTTGTACGAACACCAACGTTTAGATCACCAATTATATTATTGATTGGGTGACCTCTAACTTCACGAATTTCAGGAGGTAAGTTAGGTTGAGTCGTAGTAACTTGAAGATCTTCAATTGGTATATCTTCACCAGATTCTAAATCATCAAAATTTGGGGGTTGAATTGGTGTAGAGTTGAAACTTGGGTTTACACCAGATGCAGCTGTAGATATAGGCGCATGAGAGGAATCAAGAGGCGCAACATGTGAGTGAGGTGCAACTGATGACTCATGGGGTGCGCCATATGAGGAATTTGGCGCAACTGATGTTGATGGATTTCCTTGAGTTGATAGATTCTGCTCTTGTGTAGGCGCAACATAAATAGGAGCACCTGTATCATTAAGCTCAACAGAATCATCAGCAACATTTGGAGCCAAATGTGGCTCAATGAGAGAATGTTCATTAAATGTAACATGTACAGATTCAACTATCACTAATGTAGTTCTATTAAAAACGCGAAAAGCTTTAGAATGTTTGGCATACACAACAAAAATACCTTCATCGGCTTTGGCATCGAATTTACCTCTATGTTCGTTTCCATTGTAGAGGATATAACATTTGCAACCAAAGATCTTGAAGAATGCAATGTTGGGAGTTCTACCACGCCAAAGTTCATACGGAGTCTTGTTGTGAAGTTTGTTGATGAGGGAACGATTTTGAGTAAAACATGCTGTGTTGATAGCTTCTTCCCAGCCAACTTGGGAAGTCCTTTAACAAGGTTTCCTGCTGAGTTTAGATAGATATTTGAAGTTCAAGTGACTTAAGCGCTTGTGCCACAGCCAACTATTTTCGTTCACACTTTTTGCTACAAACAAAGATTAGTACTAGAGTTCATACTATGGAAATCAATAATGTAAATATTTGTCTTATGATCCCGTGAGTAATGTAGCTCCAGTTTTGCCATTCTTGACAAGACATTGAGTTGAGGTGAAATGGCATTCTAATCCTTTGTCGCAGAATTGAGATATGGATAATAAATTGTGCTTGAGTTCCTTCGACGAGAGAGACTCTTTCAATGCACACTTTGTCTTTCTTGAGCTTTCCATATGCAACAACTTGACCTTTGTTATTATCACCAAATGTTACTGAGGGACCTCTTTCTTCATGGACATCTTCTAATAAGGATTCATCTCCAGTCATGTGTCTTGCCCACTATCGAGAATCCATTCATAATTTCTAGATTTTGAAGATCCAGCCATGACACAAAGAACCTGAAATATAGACATTTAAACAGGTCCCCTTTATTCCTTTTGGGTCCTAGGGTTAGCAACTTTTGATAACCCACTCTTGCTTGACCTTAGGGTTTTTACGTCCTTTGGCATTGGGAGTGAATCACAAAAGGCATTCCACGGCCTTGTGTCCAGAGCCATCACAAATGGAAAAATTATGAAAGCCACTAATCACATGAGTTTTCACAAACTCTTTACTTTTCTTTGGGATAGCATTCTTCTTTGGGTTAGATGGACTAGCCTTAACAAAATCCTTTTTTTGAAATTTTTGAGCGCTTGATCTAGGAGGACGCATAGGGCTAGGAGGCGCACGGCGATGAGGCACGTGGCTTCTAGGCGCATAATGAGCACTCGGAGAAGGAGCGCGCTTTGTTTCAAGAGGGATTTTGCTAGAGGATGATTCATCTGTAGCTATATCTTTACCATTAGCTTTCCCAAATTGCTTCGTTGGGTAGACATAATGGAATGTTTGTCTCTTGACTTTTTCCTGTCCTTTACCCATTGAATTAGAATGTTTTTCCTTGGGAATTTCAAAGTTTGCTGGTTAGTAAATTCACTATCTCTTTCAGCACAGACATCACATTTAAAGTTGTCACTAGTTGATGAGAATCCCAAGCCACTTTTATCACCACTGACTTTTTGGGACTCAAATATATTCTCCATAGTGACACGAGAATTGGACCACTCATTTGTAATCTTTTTAAGATCAGTAATTTGAGCAACCAATTCATCGTTTTGAACTTTAAGAAGTGAGTTCTGTTCTGTTAGAAAAGTGTTTTTTAACAGTAAGAGGAGTCATGCTCTTTATCTGCTCCTTAAGGAGGGTGAGTTCAGATTTAAGTAGAGATTTCTCGGTCTTAAGCTGGGAAATTTCATCACATGATAGTGCTAAAGCTTCCTTCATACTATCAAATCTAGTGATTACCTTTTCAGCCTTTTTGAACGATTTTACTTGTTCAGCAATCACTTCATCATCGTTTATTTTGGAGATTGGAGCAGTTGGTTCAACTTGAGGTCTAATGTATGCTCCTTTTCTCAACTTGTTCCTTGCACTAAGATCACATCGTGAGAATAACAATCCACCATCGCTTTGAGCCGGAGTGAGAAATCCTTGTTCAACGAGCTCGCTGATGGTTGGTCCTTTCTTCCTTTTCACTTCTTGAAAACCTGCAGATTTCTTGATAGGTTTATTCAAGGCATTCATATCAGGAACATCCTTAGAGAAGTCATCATCAGAATCATAGGTATGAACTTCATCATCATTTTCCATCAAACAAACGAGTCCATCATAAGAATCTTCATCGCTCTCATCTGAGTCTGTTTCAATCCAAGTGTTCTGTTCATTTGCTGGTGCTTCTTCTTCCGCAACCATTCCCTTGTGACGAGTGAATTTGGGAGAGAACTTGGGAGTATGGCTGCTCTTCTTCTGCATATATTCAAATTTTGGAGTTGGGCAGCTTGAAGCAAAGTGTCCTGGTTTCCTGCAATTAAAACAAACAAGGTCTTCTTTTGTTTTTGAATCACTACTCCTCGTGAACTTTGGAGGAGCTCTGCTGGTAGATCCTTGAAATTTGCTGGTTGAGCGGGCTTGGTAAATTTTCTAAACTTCTGGAATCTCTTCACAAATAAAGCGAAGTCTTCATCGTCCATGTCCAATAGCTCAGAAGTAGAAATTTTGGGATCGAAACTTTTCTCATCATGAGTAGGCGCAGGCGCAGAAACATGCGCCTCTTCTCTTTGCGCCACCATTGCTATGGATTTTGATTTCCTTCAGTTTCACTAATTCGCTGAAGTTTGAGCTCATAAACTTTGAGATTTGCGTAAAGGTTCCTTAAGTCCATACATCTAAAGTTCCGGCGTCTTCAAGAGTGCTGGATTTATGTAGGTATCTTGATCCAAAAGCTTGGAGAAAATTGACATTCAAATCCTTGTTAGAAAACTTCATGCAAAGTGAAATACATAGATTTATAATTTCACAGTAGCGTTCATAAGTTTGTCCTAAAGTTTTCACCGGGGAGTTGAGAGAAATTGTTGACTCTCTTTTGTACTTCATATTTCTTGTTTTCCTTGCAGACGGTGTCTCCTTCTATATGCTCTTCAATAGCATCCCATAGCTCATGGCGGTAGCACAATGCATGACTTGTTGTTTCATAGCCGTGCTTAGAGTGCTTAGAAGTATGTTTCTTGCTTTGGCCATCATTTGCAGCTCTTCTTGTTTCTTCCTCAGTCCATTCTTCTTTTGGTTTCTTGACGGTTGGTTGAACAGCATTTGTGCGCGGATTTGGATTCGCTTTCATAGGAATGTAAGGTCCATAAACCACGGTGTCATGAAGTCTTTCATCGATTGAGTTGAGATGAGTTAAGATGCTGAATTTCCACACGTCAAAATGATCTTCATCAAAGACTGGAACGTGAGTGTAGTTTGCAGTTGCCATATGTTTTGAGTTTGCCATTTAGAATCGGCACCCAAGCTGTTAAGCTTGAAAAATGAAAATGTTTTATAAAGGTGTTTGCTCTGGTACCACTTGTTGGTCCCAAAGGGCAACAAGGGTATGAAAAATAGCTAGAGGGGGGGGGGGTGAATAGCTGTTTTAAAATTCTTACCCTTGATAAACTCAATTGCAAATGCGCATTTTATCAAGTAAGCGTTATGATATGCGCCTAAGTGAGTGAGTGAAATGCACAGCGGAATTTAGTAAAGTAGATAGGCGCAAAGTATGATAAAGGGGGCGCACACACACTCTAAGTATTTTGGCTCAAAGTGGGTGAAATAAGAAACTAAGGCAAATGATATAACAAACAAAACACAATTCAATCAATCAATCTACAATAAATAAACAAGCAAGTAGTTAGATATGATATGACTTGTAAGGAAATAGCAAGATATGAACAAGAGCTATTTGGAGAGGTTCGATCGGGAAAATGATCTACGTCCTCTACCAAGATGGTTAGTCTTGGATTTCTAATGTAGATCTTATATAATGAGTGAGTGTTACAAATTACAACTTTTGAGCTTATACACTAACTCAGATCTATTTCTATGAATGAACAAATCCAAAACAATAACCAGTGTATCTCTTAAAGAAAGATCTAAGTGATCAAACTTAAAGAGGTGCGTGTGTGATTTTAGTATCAAGGCTCTTTAGATCTTTGAGATTGAGAGCACGAGAAAACTAAAGTGTTATAGCTTGAGGATCTGGGCTAAGGATGAAGTTATGAAGATGTTCTTGAGAATTCTGGAAATAACAAAGGCAATCTTCAAATCTTCAACAAATGCTTGAGAGAGAAATTCTTGAAATTCTTAGCAACTTCAATGGTTGAAGTTATGGGGTATTTATAGTAGAGCCCAAAAACTAGCCGTTGGAAATCCTTGGTGAGTCAGAGAAAAGGACGGATGTGCTGTCGCTTATTGAGTGGATCACGTGTCCTTTTATAGCCGTTAGACACATAACACAAATATGACCGTTATGGACAGATGTCCTTAGATGCGGGTGCATACGTGTTATTTAACCACCGTTGGATCATTGGCGTAGTTTGAATCTTCTTCAAGTCTTTGAATCTTCAATAAATCACTGAGTGTTAAAAACATTCATGATGCGAGTTGAGCTAGAGAGGCGCATAGCGTATGCGCGATCTTACTTATCTGAGGCGCATGAGCTATGCTAGGCGCATACTCATGCACGCGCTTAAGAAGGAGGCGCATGGCACATGTGTAAGGCGCATGGCGCGTACCTCAAATTCACGGAGTGATTTTCTTCAATTTTGATCTTCTTGCCCTATTCCTAAGCCTATTCTATTACAATGGACAACAAAAAAAAATGAAGTATAAATACTTCTTACATGTGCGTCTAAAGTCCATGAAATAAAACTTAGGTGATGGATCAATCAAATCTAATCAATCCTATTACATTGAAACTGAGATATAGGTGGGCATACCCAACATATGATGTGATTGATAAGAGTTATCTACCTAAATAACCTATTTTGAGCAGTCGTGCCCTAGCCGACTCAAAGTTAGGTAAAATATGGATCTTAGCCTACTTAAATTATATTATACAATTGCTGTATTTGAAGGTGTATAATTAAGTGGGAGTATTATGAAATACATTAAATGTCTCTAAATGATAATTGTATGAAATATATATATTTATTTGCATATTTCGTAGAGTGTCTTAAACTATAATCATGTATAATTACTGCGATTGACCCCATTTAAGAAGAATAAGATTAACTTCCATGACCTAGTCATGAGCTTAAGAATTGTTCTAAGCAAGATCGGAAGTTATGAATTCTTAATAAATCCTATTTCTAAGAAACCTAATGCTTAAGGATGGACAAAGACATTTATTAGAAACTTGTGGATGATTCTATAGATGTCAATTGTCTTATGACTTGCTACCATATGTTTAGAACTTTAGAAGTATCTTAAACACATAGATGCTTATTTGATAAGCAATCACGTAGAAAGCGTTCGTACAAGCAAGAAAGGCAAGAAAAGTTTGAGATTGATTAAAGTCTAACATTCATTTGATGAATGAAAGGTATGTCAATAAGTTATCATGTTTCGAACATGGAGAGACATATTAATTACCTTGATATGGCTTGATAATCAAGTTAGTTTGGAACTAACAAACGGATTTGACATTAATTCATAAGCGACATTTGATGTTTAAAATGCTATGTCTTAATATGAAATGGAAACCTTCTCAAACTCTAAAGGTAAATAAGGACAAGGATTTAAGATAAAGGCAAGACAAAAGTTGTCAAGCCTAAAGGGAAATATTTGTGGCAAAACCTAAAATCCAAAGAATGTAATTTGTACCTTGGCAATAGGATTGACCGTTGGTGAAATAACAATTTGAATTAAAAGATCAAAAGGAAGGTAGTTGGACTACCACTTCAAGTATTTATGTTAAAATTTCTACTTGTAAGGGTAAAGATTAACCTATATGGCAATAATGATGCAATGGTTGCAACATTAATCATAGGAACTTGCGAATTGTCTTTACCTAATAAGTTCATATTTGTTTTGAACAAATGGTGCTATGTTCTTATTTTAAGTAGAAATATTTTTTTGGTTTCTTCATTACAAGATTATGGATATTTCCTATTTCGAATAAGAAAGTGTTCCAATAAATATGATTAGCTTTATTGTATTGCTATTCATATAAATGGGACTTTATATCCTTATCTTGGAAGAACAAAAAAAGTAACGAGTATAACGTAAATAATGGAAATCTGAATCTAAGGTGTAAGCGTTGCATTCTTAAAAAGCATTAATGTCTATATCAAATGATAAGAAACACTATCTAAATTTCATGGGACGGACTTTTAATTCATATGATTTCGAATCATGTGATAGATGTGAATCTTAGAAATTGATCAAGACATCTTTTACTAATAGTAGTAAGAGGAGTACTCTTTTGAACTTATACATTTTGATGTATGTAGTTTATTAAAGTAACAATGCTAGAAAGGATTTCAACACTCATGGCAAAGTATTGATGTACTCTGATTAGATCAAAGTAATGAATATTTGAGCCTTGGACTCGATGAGAAATCTGCAGAAAGTCTGCAATTTAAGAAAAAAGAATCTGGAAACAGCAGCCGTACGGATAATGTTTCAGAAGTTTACAGATTGTCTGTAAAA